>CAUYPK010020160.1:0-17979 GCA_963574355.1 Loris lydekkerianus
GAGATCTCTCCTCAGAGGTCCCTCCTCAGAAGCAGCATAACAAAATCCAAACTTGGCAAAGAGCCACAGTATACAAAATAATGATAAGAGGCAAAGAGCCGCATTCATTTTGGCCGGGAGCCGCGTGTTTGCCACCCCTGGGCTATAACCTGACCCTGGGTCCTTTAGGAATGATACGGTACTTGGAAGAGGACGAAACTTTAGATTATTTCAGTGCTCAGAATATATACTAAGAACTTTATAAGTGAGAGCTAAATATTTTTAAAGGACTGTAATTCATAAATTCAGCTAATTTGGAAAGTAACCAAATTAATATAACATTATAAAGGAAAGGCTTAGCTATTCATAGCTTGATGTGCTTGTTAATCACAGTTCATTTTCTATTTTGTTTAAGCACTAATAGTTTTCCCTTCCTCAACAGCAAGCATTTGTAGATACATAAATGACATGTTTTTTGTTTGTTTGTTCGTTTTTGATGTTCAAAGCAAATAGATCACCCCAAGGACTCTGCATGAAGCTACATCATCAACACTTAGAAAGACAGCAGTTGTGCTCTGTGACCAGTAGCCAAGGCCTGGAGCTCAGCTTTGCCCCTGCTCGATAGACACAGGCAGGCACATGGTGTTTGTTCAGTCCTTCAGTGTAGACTGCATGTTGGCACAAGGCACTGGGCTAGAGCCTGTGGAAACACCTGCTGGAATGTGGAATCATAGGCTACAGCAAGCTTGCCTAAGAAAAATCAGTTCATTCATTTCAGGAAACTGTAGAAAATATTCTGGAATCTTAAGGAGACTAAAACAAATTCATGTTGAAAGAAAAGTATTTCTGGAAGTAATCCTGTGGCTATGGTGGCATTATTTCTTAAAATTAATATTGAGTTAAAAAAGATAGCTGAAGGAGGCTGGGAGATTGTCTTCTAAGAGATGGACCATGGCCTGCAGGCAGGCTGTTCATACATGGTTTGCAACACCCCTGAATTAATGTGCTCATACAGGAACTCCAAAGGTTTGACTTGCTGTCAACATTAGCATTTTAGTTCTCTCAGATTTTTCTATTGAATAATGAAAATACTTTAAAATGTTCCTGTTAAAATGTCTTCATACTGTACTTGCAATATTCACTATCTTAGGCAGCTATTAAAATTTTAAACTTGAAAAGAAAATTAAAAGCATTAATTTTTAAAACTTGAAACTATAGAAGGATGAAAAAAATCAATATTATTCCAGTCACAAACTTCTGCCCTATTGGTCTGCCTCCCTCCACTGTGTTTGTCACAGCCCCATCCCGCTGTGGCCTGGGGCTCCCTGCTCCGATGGAGGCACAGTCCCCATGGGGAACCCAGCTCAACCTTGCTAAGTATGGGAATGATACATTTAGAATTACAGAAGAACCTACTATTTTCCTACATGAAGAATAGGCATAGTTCTAGCTTTTGGCCTTTATATGTGAAACACAGGGGAAAATAAGACAGTTGAATATACTTTCAGCACATAGAAATGGTTACTGAGAAAACATGTCCTGAAGGGACCTGATTGGGGGCAGCTTCATGTTAATGCTCCTCCCCGTGAATTTTCTATTTCTCTGTTCCCTTTCAACTTAGCTAATCTATAAATGCTGAAAGAAACTTTTTTCCTCCCAAGATTCAAAACCTTAAGAAGTTTGAAAATTGAGAAAATCTCTCTTGGGACAAAAACTAAAAATGTTGTTCATGTGTACAGGCCAGAGGCCAGCCTCCACTTGCAGATGAATCAGCCCTATTCAGCCTGTCTGTGGCCTTAAGATCTTTCTATATATCTAAGCAAATTAGAATCCTTTTATTTTTAGATTATTTGAGGGGAATATCTACATAATGCCATAAATACTATGAATTAAGTTTTAGGTCCCCACTCCAAGATGTAAATAGTCATGTCTGAAATTGCTACTTACTTTGAATTATTTGGGTTAAAACACAGTTTGAAGCAAAAATGGTAATATATAGGCCTGATTTTACTTTCTAAAAACGTCTTTCTGCAAAGGTGTTAGAAAGCCACAGTCTCAAAAGTCAGTATCAGAGGAAGTCATTGTCATACATGGGAAAAAGTGCTGCTGTTGGGAGGACCACCACTGCGCCCAAGCTTAGGCATCAAAATGAGTGAGAAAGAAACTTCATGGTCATCCAAACTCCCTATGTCCCTGGACACTGGGGAAGTCCAAGTAGGCAATTCCCTCTTCCTTCCATATACCTGTCCATAGACTTTTCTAGGGTTTCCAGCAGAAAGCAAGGAAAACGTCATTTTCACCCCCCATACAAAAAGCAGTTGTCACTGGAAACAAGAATAGAAGACAAGGGTCTGTGCTGCCTTTGCAAACCTGGGTATAGCATCCCAGGAGTAACCTACGAGGGTCTATCATCTCCTGGGGTTGTCACGTGATGGGCACAGACCACATATGAACATGTGTGGCATTGCTGGCTGTACTCCCCCTGTATGAGCTGGTGTTGGTGAGGGGGAAGGTGTAAATCACAGCAGGGCTCCATATCCAGTTCTCCGTTCTTTACTGGGTGCCAAGGAGACCAGCAGTTGAGTGGTGGCATGTCATTAGTTCTTGCCAAGAATTCTAGCTGGAGGTGTGGTGGTTTTCATTTCTGTCCAAGGCAAGGACGGGATCCTTGTGGTTCCCTAACCTCTGCCTCCTCTGCCATGTATAACGGTGATGCTCTGATGAGGGAGTTTCCCCCATACTGGGCCTGGAATGACCATGTTGGGAAGAGTTTCCACTGATAACCTCCCTCCTTTCTTCCCCCACCACAAACTGGATTGTATGAGTGAGAAGTTGAGCCTTACAGGTAAAAGATCGGAGGCCTGGGCTGTCTACTACATTGCACAAACATAGCCTCTGCTGACCAACAGAAGGCATGAGAAGACAGCCCTCCTGGGGTTGGGTCCCAAGGGTATAACCATTCACAGAAAATCTGCCCAGTCTCTGGAGACCCTCTGCTATTTCCCTTGGGACATTACTTAACGATCTCTACCAACATATGGTTACTTTGAAAATCACCAATACTTAATGTGAAAGACCTCTTTCAGTCCATGAGAGGATTTTATAATAGCTTTAGAATGTGTAGGAGTATGGCTACAGAAAGCTTGAGTGTTGCCTACATGTTTTACAGAAGTAACAATTGTGGATTTAAACTATAATAACTCAGCTGATGGTAACAGGGATCATGGCAGATGAGATGGACAGGCAGGGAGGGATAGAGTTTCCAGGGGCTGCTAAGGTGGCACCATGGGTAGCTTGGAAAGGCAAGAAGGTAAAAAAAAAAAATCTGTAGGAACCAATACAAATCAAACCAAGCTGGCAAATATTGACTGTGTTCAGAGCCTCCTGCAAGTTAGCAAATATTTACTGTGTTCAGAGCCTCCTGCTAGCAGCTGACAGAACAAGGGGCCCAGGAAGGGGCAGAGGGGAGCGCAGCAGCAGCGTCACAGCCCTGCACCTCTACTAATTACACTGTAAAGGGACTAAATTGTTCAGCTCCTTTTCAGAGAGCGACATTTGTTTCCTATGGCTCAGAGGATGTGTAGGTAAATGTCAACGAATGTGCATTTGTTTTTGAGCAAGACTTGGGATCCATTATAATTATACTCTGCACGTATATGTGTTTTCAAACATATCAAATGGTCTAAAGAAATACTGGACACTTGATAGCAGTCTCACCACGTGGGTGGGTAGGACACGTGTTATTCCCATGTTACCAAGTCACCCAGACTCTGGGATATCGAGTAGCTGTTGACATTCACACATTAAGCTGGAACTTAAGCTTAAGTTCACATCTTCATTTAATATTTCACAACTTTTTCTTATTAAAACTATGCTTTGATATATGAAAAAATTGCTTGCCTAGAAATGATCAAGATAATTAGAAGGAAACTAAATCCTATTAACTTTTTATTTATTGCTAATTAGATCTAATATTTAACATTAAAATATTACATTGTTCTTCTTGAAGTAAGTATTATGTGGTCTGGATTACCTAGGAATAATTGAAAAGCATTTTATAGATGATAATGCAGCTTGGTATAAAATGTGGATTAAAGTGAAGCAAAGAAAATCATTTATGCATCACGGATCCCCATAACATATGATTAAGCACATTCTGTGTTAATTTATTATGGGAAGAGTAGCCACTTACTATTAATCATGTATTATAAAGCAAGTTTCCTTAATCTATGGTATGGTACTATTTTATTTTAGGTAGCATTATTCATGCAAATGGTATAAATAGCCTTAGAGAGTTAAACTACAGTCATAGACCATAATGATAAATAATAGTAGAGAAAAAAATTAATGAATAGAAGAAAGTGAGGAGAGATACATTATCAAATGAGCAAGGAGAAAGGACTGGAAGTATAATTTAAAGTCTAGCAGAAATAGATTGGTTGTTTCCAGGAAGAACATTTACATCACACTCCTAGATCATTTACCAGCGAGCACCATCTGAATCATACTTCACTCCAGTAAGAATAACAGAGGTGCAGCACATTCTGCAGCTGTTTTAAAGGCAGACTTGAGAGAATTCAAACTCCAGTGAAGAGAAAAGAACTTCAAGTTATGTTTTACATGGAAAAATTAGGTACTCCGATGCCCTTGAGCTCATATTGTTGTGAGTTCTTCCTAATTTGGACTTGAGGTCTCCCTCCTGAGAGTGGTCTCCTCTCTAGGAGAGCCCTGACCAGGGGTCAGGTTCAGGTGTGTGTCCAGGTATGACACAACAGACACAGTGAGGACATGAAACCAGCACACGTGAAGTAGAAGCAATTTATTACTCACAGGTCAGAGAGCCTGCAGTGCTAACGGGAGGCCAAGAGGAAGTCCAGGGCAGAAGGACGCTTAGCTGGCAAGTGGAGGCGGGAGAGAGCGAGGAAACCAAATGGAGGGACTATGGCGTTAAGGTCTGTGAGCATCTTCCTATAGGCTTTCCCATGGGGGTTGAGAATCTGATATTTTAAAGAAAACATGTTCAAAGGGGGAGCTTACTCATGGGATTCTGGTGTTGGCCCTTAGGTTCAGTTATGGCCAACAGCTGTGGGTGTGTTGGGTTTGGGGTCAGCAGGATGAGGAACACGCAGTTGATACAGAACAGGTGGCACCGAGACCTGCCACCTTAGCCCTGGTGGTGTTGGAGCAGCAGCAGCCAGCAGAGGAACCGGCAGGCTGGAGGGTAGGGGGTAGGGGGAGCCCTAGGAGAATCCAGTATCCAGAGAGGCCAGACAACTGCCAGGGAGACACCAGCGCCTTGGGGTCTCCCTCTGGTGCAGGAAGAGGAAACCCCACCTTTTCTAGGGCTGGTCAATTTCATGTAAGTTTCCAAGGCCTAAGAGTTAGGTCCCCTGATGCTAAATGGATGGATGGCTATAACTTTAGAAAACCTAGGCCCTAAAAGTAAACATTGAGTTCCCACAAAATAACCTCCTGCGACTATATGTACCCCTGAGCAGAGGGCTGGGGGAAAGACTTCGGAAAGGGATTAAGAGAGCCTGTTCCTGGGTTCTTTCTGCCAGGAGCTTTGGTTGTTGTAGTCTTTGTTCCTGTGAATAAATCCTGTCTTGCCACTGATCCGTGGTCCGTGGATTCATTCTTTGAATGAATTCATTCTTTGAATCTTTGAATCAGAGACCAAGAACCTGAAATTCTGGTATCAGCATATGGGCAGGGAAGTTATAAAGAGGCTGAACATGACAAGAGTATGGCTGGTTTCAGATAACTTAGGCCTAAAGATAGATGCTTAAGAAGCAACTATAATAAACAAATTTATGACAGTCTGGTTAGCTGAAATCTGAAGACAGGTTTTCCTAAAATCAAAAGGATTTCTTAAAGGGCTTTTCATAAGGTATTTATTTTCATAAAATATTAAGGCTTAGGATGAAATGCTATGGACACAGAAATTCCCTGCAAAGGGGAGCTCAGCTACCATCTGTTTGTATTCCTGGATCCTCCTTGGGAAGACCATTACCTGGGAAGATAAATGATGCTAAGAGAAGAAACTGCTCCACCTGAATCCATTAAAGCACCTAAAAACAGGGGCTTCTGTCTTACCAAAGACAGGAATCAGTGCTTCCTGCTTCTCAAAATGGCAGATGAAACTGATATTGTGGGTAAACTTTAGAAAGGCTGAAAAAATGAGACATTTTTTCACATGTGGCATTTACAGACCTGTCTTATGAATCTGTGGTCAGGCTCAGCACAGATCTGAGTGATGAGAAATTCAAGAGTATTTCTAGAAATTTAAGGGAAAATTCAACCAAATCAATTTCTTCTTTCTTTGTACTCAAGCTGGAAATTGACTGAAAAATCAATAATGAGCTGATCAATAACATGGACCTGATCAATTAGTGACCATAGTATTTTTTTTCTTACTTGAAAGATAATAATTATGAAAATTATATGGGTTTGTTTTGGTAACTAGAAGGTATTTATAAAGTATGATAACTTGCCTAGAAAAAAAAAGATGTTGCAAATGTTCTTCACTTAATTAAATTAAAATACCTCTGGGGGAAAAAAATACATAAACCTGTACGTTCTCTATTTCTCTCTCTCTTTGGTTATGACATAGCAGAGGTGGGTGGAGCACTGGGAACTAGAGGTTATTGGACCACTGGATAAGTGGTGTCCTGTCACTCAGGCACACAATTTTACAACTTTTTCATGTAATAAAAATAAATTGTTACACTGTTGGAAGGGAGGGAGGGAGGGAGGGAGGGAAGGAAGGGAGAAAGGGAGGAAGGGAGGAAGGTAGGAAGGAAGGAAGGAAGGAAGGCAGGGAGGCAGGCAACTGGGTAGATGGATATCTACAAGTAACCCCCACCACCAAGACTAATGAGTGGTAAGAAAATAAACGGAAACAAAAGTTTGGGGATGGGAGAGAAAGAGGAGAAAATATTTGCCGGCGATGCTCTGTTAGCCGTATAATTTCAAAAGAAGCTCAGTAAAAAGTGGGTTAGATAATACGTGCTCTTTTTTCTCTTATTTAACATATTTGGGTTTAAGAATTAACCGAGGTAACGGATATTTTATTTGTGTGAACTTTTAAGCCACACCAAGGGCTTTTCCAGAACATTTTTCTGTTTCTCTATTTTCTTGCTAGCCAACCCTTCATTTCTGAGAGGAAAGGAGTTTGGCTTCTGGTTAGTGCTGAACCAAAGCCAGAAAGGTAGATACCATCAGGGCAGGTGTGGTGGGGGACAGGTGTGCGGAGTGCACAGAGGCGAGTTTCAGACAACAGGAATGGGAAAGTTACACAGAAAAGAAATTAAGTTAGTTACAAGCACTGACATAAGTTACCATTGTGCTATTTATAAGATTACTAATTCTTACTCATTTTCCTAATGTACAAATTAGTCAAATAATTTGCGCTCTTGGCTTCCGTGGCAGGTTTTTCACTTTGTCAATGCTCCATGTGGATGACGTAACCTGGTTGCAGAACTTTCTTATTCAAGCAAAGACGAGCCAGGTTGTATGATTGACGTGGCTGGAGACCTCTCCCGCAGACACACCTCGCCGAGTGCAAAGTATGTCTTTCTACCTCCCCAGTGACTCATTACAGAGGGAAAAGTTTGGTTTCAACCCCAAATTTATTGACTTTTCTAACATTTTCCGTTTGAAACAAATAGAAAGGGTGGAATTTTGTTTTAATTTTACTTAACATGTATCTTGCACTTCTGAAATTTAAAAAATATAGGCAAATAGGAATTCATGTAAATTACACAAATGCAAGTTTAGGGAGTCCTACTGTGTAGTGCAAGGCATTGTGTTTGGTTAGTGTTACAAAAATGAAAAAGATACTTTCCTATGTATGTGGAGTTTTAAAAATTGCTCATGTTTTTAAAGATTTGTCATCTTGTAGATGCTACAAGTTCTACTTGTTAACGGTCAGTATTGACTGCTTTATGGGACCACCCAGGTCTCCACAAATGTACCTGTCCCAGAGCTTAGCATCTTCACCCTCCACAACGGTTTCCCTGATAGTCAGTGCTCATCAATATTTGTGGCCTAAATGAACAATTAATTTCCACCTTCACTGGTTGGAGTAACCTCAAAAACTGGTCTCTGGCCTCCTAGCCTAGGTTTCTGTGTAGCAGATTACGGAGTCGTGGTTCTCCAGGAGCTAGATACGCAGGTAAACACAGGTCTTCTAAGTGAAGCACTAACTTGTGTGAATCCCAGACTCATGTTTCTGGGCTCTTACTAATGACCCGCTGTCTTATGTCTCTGGCAGAAGCATTACTCAGGCGGGCCGGCAGGCCTCCATAATTTAGCATTTGTGAATTATTGAGTTGATTTTTTTTTAACCAAACTGCTAACACATGTGATTAAAACCAAGTTTACAATCACATTCTCTAAGGGTACACAAAGACTGCTACTGGGCTTTCAAAATGCCAGCCAACAAAAATCTGAATTAGTAGCCAACTTCCTCTATGCACATAATTTGTGGCTTGAGTTTTACCTTCCCTACGATTTTCTACTGTTCTAAACTGATTTGAGTCAAGGAACTCATCACTCTGACGTTGAACACTTATAAGATGCCTTCCTTCTCCAAGCTGGTCAGTTTGTGCTGGGATTTCCACCAGCAGTGCTTCTTTTATTTGATAAGCTCTCTAATCAGTCAATGATGACAAAACAAAACCACAACAAACCTTCAGCTTCCGTAAGGAGAGAGGCGCGGCCTCAACAACTACACAAATGAGGCGGCAGTGCCCTGGGCTGGCACATGTTGGGAGGATCCTATTTTCTTCTTTCCATCCTCCACACAAAGCTTGACATAGCATAGAATTAACAGACCACGCCGGGGTTCAGAACAGGTGTGCAGCAAACTGCACTTGGACACTTGCCTGCTCTGTCAGCCGTCTCTGTGGCCTTAGACAAGTCACTACATTTCTCTCAGCTTCACTGTCTCACCTGAAAAATGAAGATAATGGTAAGATTCCAGCTGTGAGAAGAGTGCACAGAACATGGGGGCCCAGGGGAGCACGGCTCACGGGGGAGGCACAGCGCTGGACCAGCAGCTGCAGTTAGCATAACCTCCCATGCAAGCCGGGTTGCTTAATCTATTTATGTTCCAGTGTTCTTGTTATGAAAATGGAGATAATTATACATATTTCATGAAACTCTTTTGAGGCTAATTAAATAATACATACAAAATAATCAGCACACTCTTTCTCTTAAGTAAATGAGAGCTACTCTTCTGCTTTTTAGCTCTGCGTTTTTATTTGCACCCTGTGTAAAATCCTCTTGCCTATCTATCCTTGGATTATTTTGCCTTTCACTTTCATAATTTATCATTACATTATTTCACTCAGTAATTGCTTATTACTGAGTGCTTCAAAACATTGGGATTTCACCAAATTGAAACTAATGGATCGGTAGTTATCTATGGACTAAATTTTTGTATAAAGAAAGAAATAAAGCAAAGGAAAAAACATATTATTTTTTAACAAACATAGCCACTTTCCGAGGACTTTGCCTTTGAAACGTGAACTTCCTCCTGACCAGAAATCTCTGACTAGCTGAGAGCAACCAACAGGCTGACTCTCCTGGTCAGCAAATCCCTGCTCTGACCCTTCATTTCCCCTGTGGGAAAGGCTGGAGAAGCGCTCGGAGGATTCTAATTTCCCCTCACCACTGCAAATTCACCTGAGGGTGTACAAAATGTTGCCAGCTGCTTAGAAAGAAAAAATATACACATATATAACAGCATTCTATTGAAACACGTACTCGTTTACGTGCAATTTTTAATTGCACTGATTTTCTTAAATTGAGACCTTTGTCTTTATTTTTAAATAAAATGTTTACAATCATGCAGTAATGCTACTGAAGAAGAGAATCTTCAGAGAATTCCTGACAATATGGAGGCTGTGAGTTATTATTAAAAAGCTCTTTGTACACAACATGAAGATATAGTTAAGTCAAAAGTGTGGGAATAATTATTAAATATATGTTTGCTTGGCAAGGAAGATCGATGGCAACTTTGAAAAGAAAATTTCTTAGAGAAATTTAATGTTTCTGAAAACCTGTGGTCCACAAACCACCTGTATTAGCGTGATATACCTTATATATTGGAAATGCCAGTCCTGACCTATTCCTGAATCATAAAACAGGATGCTCTGGCTGTGGGGTGAGTTAAATTATATTTGTTTTTAGTGTTCTCTGTTCCCTGTTTGACTTACTAGCAAGCCCGCAGGTGATTTTTTAGGTGGTTTTTATTCAGTATAAATTGCACTGCTCAAGTCTTATGATCATCAACATTGATTGATAGTTAAAGCATGACCATAGCAACTGTCTAAGATTAATAATACTTTAAAGAGTGTGGAAATCAGCTAGTGGTTGTCTCTTCAAATGTATTCAGTCAGCAAAAAGCCATCAAAAATTGGAGTAAGAATGGAGTAAAAAAGCACCAGTTTTTAAGAATAGGGCTAGAATGATCCTACATTTCCATATGTTGACATTTATTATTTAAAAATAAATATCCGTTTAAAATCTCATAATCTCAGTGTTTTCAAAAATGTCTTACTTAGAGATTGAAGAAATGTATGACTTTTAAAATAACATACAGTTAAGTAACTTATAGACTTGGTTCATCTGCTATGAAATTTTATAATATTTTAACTGAATTTTAGCAATTTATCATAAAGAAACACTTTCTTGGACCTTCCAAAAGTGAGGAACAGCTTCTGACACTTCCAGAGACTTCATGGTAAAGGTAAACTTAATTTAAAAGATTGTCAACATACTTTTTTCTTGCTTGGAAGAGTGGTTATATAAAAATTATTTTAAAAACAACAAGTATGTCATAAAAACAGAAATGAAGCAGAAGAGTTATTTCCCATTGTGATTATACACAACGCAGACATTTTAGGGTGTCAGGAAATCTGAGAAAACATTGGGTCCTCCTGTTCTTTTTTTTTTTTTTTTTTTTAAATCTTATTTCTATCAATGACAAGGTACATGAAGGCATCCTTTTTATTGGCTGTACTTTTAACAGTCTTTAGTCACTGTAAAGTTACTGGTAATTTTCAGAAAAAAAAACTTTGAGAATGTAATAAACACCAAGACATTTCCCCTCCTCATCTGCACCTTAAACCCAAATAAAATTTTGGTCTTCTATTAAAAAAAAAAAAAAAAAAAAAAAAAAAAGAGTCTTTAGAAGTTATAACATGTATATTTTTGTGCATTTGACTATTTTTATTTGTTATTTTTATTTTTTAATTACTTAGAACTTATTTAGAAAAATACTCCAAACAGCCTCAGATTCTTCATAGAAGATTCATATTTTAAAAATCAAATAAAAAAGTATCTGCCTTCCTGTTGACATGATTTAAAAAGTTTAATTTAGAAATACTTGGAAATTAAGTCTATATAGTTATCTTCAGAAGAATTAAATAATACAGTTTTAAGGGCCATTTCATCAGTCTCATTTAAAGTTTAAACTTAAAAAAAATGAAAAAAAGATTGAACATAATGGTACATTTGTATTTATTAAATGATTTTATTCCTAAAATGTTCAAGGATATGCATATTAATAAATGCAGAGTACAATTGTGGTTGAAAAAAATAACTTGGTTTTTAAATTATGGTACTGCATGAAGTAAACAATTTTATGTATTTATAATTTTCTTGCTAATTATTACTAGAGACATTTCTCTATTACTATTAGAGTTGTAAGCCAACTAGTTTTAGCAGCTGACACAGTAGAAAGTTTTCATTTGTAGAAATCTGCATTTAAATATCTATACACTTCAAACTCCCTATATATGAAGAGCACTACCATAGGAATCACATAGGGATAAAGAAGAACCTCTGTAAGTTGACCACCCACGGGATGATAGCAAACTGGTCAACACACGGAGGTGGTCAACATAAGGCACTAGGCCTCCTGTACTGATATGTACATGTGGTGCATGTCCAGTCTGTGAGGATTAGGTCAAGTTAAGGAGGTGGTCAGTGGAGGGATATGGTCAGCTATGGAGGGTCTACTGTATTACAATTCATCAGGAGTAAAGGCTGACTTGACAAGTATCAAATAAACAGGTACTCTTTCTATGACTTGGGCTGGACTTTGGAGAAGCCATGGTGGCAATAGCTAAAGAGATAAATGACATTGAGGGTATCAATAAAGACACTGATAAACAGATGATCAATATAGACATATTGGTACAGATATATAGATACATTGTAATTACTTCATATGTATGTTCTAACATGCAATTTGGCCATCTAATTTTCGGTATCTGTATCCCTTGTTAGGACCTATACAGATAACAAAATCCACAAATGGTCCAATCCCTGCAGTAAAATAACCTAGTGTTTGCATATAACCTATGCACAGTCTCCTATATACTTTAAATCATCTCCTGCTCAGTACAAATGCAACCGTCCATTTTATTTTTAATATTTTATATCTGAAGTTGGGCAAATGTATGACTATGAAAACCCAACTATATATGTAATTCATATAATCCTCAAATCACAATATGAAGTGACAAAGTCTTCTTTTTAGCCCAGCAGTGTTCAACCTGTGGGTCACAACCCATAGGAACTGTATTAAAGGGCCGCAGCATTAGGAAGGTTGAGAACCACTGTTTCAGCAGAAAATGAGCAAGAGAATAACTCTTTATTATCAGTTTGCATTATGACCATCTAAGGGCAGCCTTTCCCCTGGGATCTCATATTGCCAAATGACAATAAGTAAATGAAAAATAAAGCACAAGTAGACGCTTTCAAAAAGAATTTGCGGAAATGGATAGCAAGGGAAAGTAGAAATGATAAACGTTGTAGGAGTTAAGTAAAGCCTGGAGGAGAGGAGAGGAAAGACTAGAGGGGCCTCTCTGAAGTAGGAATTAATGGTTACTATGTATAAAGTAAATTTGTTTTTTTAGCAGAAACAGAGACGGAATGGAGCAAAAGAAGCAAGCGGTTGGTTGAAGCCAAGTACACAAGGTGTTGGGTTTAGTGCAAGAAGTTTCGATTTAATGTAAGTGGCCCTTGTAACCCCTCAAGTGTTCTTAGAAAGTCAGTGATGATTAACCTGGAGATGGAGAAAATGACTCTTAACATTAGTGTAGAACAGACGGGATGGGGTGAACTGAAGCCCGAGGTCCAGGCAAGCATGTGTGGGCCGGGTGGGGAGGCACCTGAGAGAAACAGAATCACTGCAGGAGGGTCCCCCAGACTGGAAGGGAGTCATTTGGAAGGGATGTTTAACTGAGAAAAGAAAGATTTGAAATGTCCCTTCCGTAGGTAGAGAACAAGGCAATTTAAGATGTAGTGACACCGTCAGCTGTGAGGACACAGTTGATCCTCTTGCACTTGTGCTCGGTGTTGGAGGTCATGGATGATGGGAATGACCATGCAGAGGGACATTCTTTCAGCTGGGGATAGTCTGCTCTTGTTCAGTGATGTCCGGGCATCACGCTGTGGCTTTGGTAATGAGCGTAGGTCCATCACATTAGGTGAGTTGTCTGAGCTACCTCTCCAAGGGGAGGGGTCAAAGAGGAAGTAACTATGACCCAGAAATTATTACCACAAATGGTGCCAGAAGCGAGGACCCTGCATCTTAATCCAAGCTCCCCTCCTAGCCCTTTAGGTCCATGTCGCGGAGCTACAAACCTACTCATGCTTCATAGATCAGCGTCTTGGGCACTTTTGTAAGCCAAGGTATTCACAGGTCAGTGCTGGCACCTTCCAGCCAAATCAGCCGTTAACCCCTCATGATCAACTCTACAACTGTGTTTAGACCCAGCATCTGAACAGTAGATGAGAAGGCTAAGAGCACAGAGATGATATCACTCCTCACCTGGAAACGTGAAAATACGGGATAACACTTGTGGGCCAACACTTCACAGCTTAAACCTGTTACCACACTACAAAAATTACTCCATTTTTATGAAGAAAAAAAATAAATAATTGGCAAACAATGAAATGCAGAAATTTCACATTATGATAAAATTGTACTTTGTGTGAGTGGAAGAATTATGTTTCATAAACTAATTTGATGTAACTGGGTAGCTATTTGAAAATAAAGCTTAACCTGCAATTAATTACTTAATAAAACAGAATCAAGTCTGATCAAACATTTAAATATTAAAAAATAAAACTTTAACTGTTTTAGAAACAAGCATGTGTGATTTATTTAATAATTTTAAGGTAGAAAGGTCTAAACAAGAATAAAAACAAGTAACAGAAAATTGAGAGGTTTGAATTTATAAATATTTGATGTTAACAAATCGAAAGGGAATCTGATAATTGAAATTTTCAATGGGAAACTTCTACAGACAGAAGGAGCCAAATTTCTCAATTCACAAAAAGTGGATACATATCATGAAGAAGCAATTAATTCATGTAGAAGCCAATTATATGAATAGACAAATTTAGAAAATAACACATGTCAAAGCTAAATAAACGCTTGATCCCACTCTAAATACAACAAATGCTGTCGAAACAATCATGATATTTAAGACTGGAAGTGTTGGTAGGGGTGTGAAACATTCTGTAGGCAATTTTGGTTGTATTTATAAAATTTAAAATGTATATAATTTTATCCCTTGATTTTATTGCCAAGAAAGTGTTCTTCAAGAGTCACACACATAAATTTCCAAGATGAAGGAAAATTTCATTTATTTTATAAAAGCAAAAAGTAGGTTAACCAAATAATGTAACTGAACGAGAAATGCATTGCACAACCTCACAATTTTTAATGAACTTATTGTCTGAAAATCCTATTTAACTTACATATGCAGACACAAATAAAATACTATCTGTCAAATTAAAAAGTGTATTAAACAAATAGATTCTGCTTGAGTCTACAAATGGAAGAATAATTCAGTAATAAATAATCTATCATTGCAATTTGTCAGACTTAAAGGAAAAAAAATCATGTAATTATCTGAATAGATTCAGAAGAAGCATTTGATAATGCCCAATACATACTTACAATTTTTAATTTTTAGTCCCAAGTCTTAGCAACTTGGGATTAAAAGAGAACTTTCTCAACTAACTAAAAATAGTGTATTAAAAATCTACAACAACTATTACACAATGGGAAAAAACAAGCATGCAAGTTCACTGTTCAACAGAGAATAGACTTCCTCACCAATGTTGTCAGAAATAAAGGGGAAAAAAAAAAAAAACCCCAGCAGAGTAACGATGTTTAAAAACAGAAAAGGGAACACATTATTAGCAGATTATAGCCTCATTTACACAGAACAATGAGCACAATCTCCAGGCAAAGTGCAGTAACTAATGAGTTGAACAAATTTATCAAATGAATGAATAAACCACAAATAATTGTGCAATTTGTCCATAGTGAAAGGTAGAAAATGAACTATTCACAATATAACATATAATGTATCGTAATTATCAGATGGACAGTCGGGCACACAAGATCTGAGTGAAAGATCCTAAAAATCTTGCTAAATCAATGAGATGACATAAAAACATCAGTTTCCTCCAAATTAACCTATAAGTTCAACACTCTTCTCTTTTAATTAAAATTTCAAGTTGATCTTTTGAGGAACTCAGATATCTTATTTTGAAATTTAGATAGAAAAATATAGATCAACTTGCAAGGGGATGTGATGATTTAAGATAAATGTTCCCAGCTAAGAAACTTGAAAAAGTATTAAGATAGCAATAACAACTTTCATTAAGATGCCAAGTTCATGAAGGCTGGGATTTTTGTCTTTTCTATTCATGGCTAAATTCCCACTATCAAGAATCATGTCTGGCATGTCAGAGACAGTAAGTATTTGTTGGGTGGGCAGAATTGCAGTCTCAGGCCACCACTGCAGGTGCAACAGGATGTGCCAAGGTCTAGGGCCAAAGCGACACAGTGAAGGTGAATGGTCCAGAGTCCATGGAAATTATGGACCAGAAAGATGTATACCAGGTCTGACAATTAAGTTTGAGAACTTACTGTGAAAAACTTGTTACATAGCTATTGCTGAACATCATCACTACAGCCACCAAATGGCTGAGGTGGACTAGATGCTGGTGTCAGTGCACAGCTTCCCAAGGGAAGTACCTTGACGGTGACCAGAGTGATATTCAGCAGTGAGGTATGTAACACTTTTTCTAGGATGAATTCTTGAACTTAATTGTCCAAACCCATAAATTCATCACAGGCAGATGATACTTAAGTGTACTTTCTAATAGCGAAAGGGAAGTATAGGGTGCAGTGGCTTCCTGAAAGAAGAGGACTTGGCTGGCTCTTGGCATTGGACTTGTAAGCAGTGGATGGAGAATTGTGAGAGAATCTTTCTTCTTTCACGACACAGTGTATGAAAACCTGAATGGACTTAGAGAACGGTAACTTAGCAGTACAGGCAAGGAAAAATAAGTTAAAGCAAGCTGTGTCCATGAGATTGAATGTTCAAGAGTCAAATATAATTTTAAGGAATTCATAATTCCTTAGATTTCTGGGTTCCAAAATGTAAGTTGTAAATAAATAATGACCTGGAGTAAGGAATGAGCAGATATTTCTTAATGTCAAAAGAAGTTTGGAATACCATATGTGTAACCACCCCAAGTTTTGCTATTTTTGCATGTGAAATAATTAGCAAAATAGTTTTACATGTTGCTATGGAACATTTGCGTAACATAAGTCAGATTAATATCTCAAAACTGTTGACCCAAACATAACAAGGCTACATAGCTCAGCATATTAGACTTGGTACAATCACATTGCGTGTGTCAGGGGCGGGGGGAGTCTTAAGTATTTCTTTTTTAAATAATGTATTTTCATTTTCCCTGCCCCAAGAACCAAGGCACTGTGAACAGCAGTGGGCATAATGCCACTCATTTCAGCAGTAGACACATTTAAATCACTGGTTAGAGCTTAGGCATTTAATTCACAATTTCTTAAGTACTTCTCCATTGAGATTTCCTATGCTTTCTTCTAATAATAAGTTTATAAAAGGATTCCCTCTATTATTTCATCTGCAAAACTAATCACACAGCAGTAGTGAAGCCAGGAGATTAGATTAAGAGTGCAATGACTAGTGGGGCCAGCGTGCTGTTGCCCCGCCGTATTTAGAGGACATTGGCATTCCCTTGTGGTGTCTTTGCCACCATAGCCGGGATTTATGGCAGTTAAAGCATTATCTAAATGAGCAGAAGAAAAGAATTAGGTGAAAGGCTCTTACATGACTAACTGCAAAATATCATAAAACAAATAAATGAATTCAATTGCATGCTCCAAATGACATTTTCTGAGCATTGCTTTTGGTTAATGTCTTTTTGAAGGAAGAATTGCTAAGTTCTGTAGAAAGGAGTGTATTTTGAAAACTATTTCTTGATAATTGTCACTGATACGTTTCCAATTTACAAAACGCTCTGGCTGGAAATGAGGAGTGCCCTTTGCTGTTGTGTGGGTGGCAGAAAATGTTTTATTGGGGCTATGTTTTCTGTTACGGTGAACGTTTGTTTATCTGCCCCATTTCTAACCGCGGGCAGCGGAGAATGTGTGGCACAGGCAGGAAATGGAGCTCGTGCACACGGGTAACTTCGAGAATGTTCACATTCCTGGGCGCAGAGAGCAACCCTGCATTTCCCATCAGAGGAAGATGAACTAGCAGTGTCAGCGACAGGAAAGAGGGACGCAGGATCAGGTCGATGTGCTTTCTGGGGCAGGGACCCTCGCCAGTGGAGCTGAAATCTGCAAACTCCCTCCATGATTTCCCCGCGGCTGATCCAAGAAGGAAACAGGAACCGGAAGAGACGCGCTCCGGGCAGCGGCGCAGCGTGGGGGCAGCTTCTGCCCACTGTCCCGGCACAAAGTCACCGTCCAGGCTCTTAAAGAATTCAACCCAGGAGACAAGATGGCGGACTGAAGCCAGCTTTTCACAGAGGCTCCCGTCCAGAAGGAGAGTTAAAGGATGGAAATTTAGTAAGTAACCTGGAGGATTCGAGCTATACCAGGAGAGAAGGTTGGAGATCGCACATCAACAC
>CAUYPK010020162.1:0-63367 GCA_963574355.1 Loris lydekkerianus
TAATTTGAGTTGCGTTCTGGTTGCGTGCATAAATATTAATAATTGAAATCTCATCATATTGAGTATTACCTTTAACAAATATGAAGTGTCCAACCTTATCCTTCCTTATTTTGGTTGGTTTAAAGCCTATTGCATCTGCGACTAGGATTGCAATGCCTGCTTTTTTCTGCTTTCCGTTTGCCTGGAGTATAGATGACCATCCCTTCACCTTGAGTCTATATTTGTCTTTTAATGTAAGATGCGATTCTTGTATGCAGCAGATATCTGGCTTGAGTTTTTGTATCCAGTCACCCAACCTGTGCCTCTTTAGAGGACAATTTAAACCATTCACATTAATTGAGAATATTGATAAACCTTTCCAGACTCTGGTGGACATTTTTAATTCTTTTGTGACTCTGGAAGTTGGAATCTGATCAAAATTTTTTGGGTGGGTTTTCTTTTGTGGTGGAGGATTATGCTGATCTTTATGGAGGATAGGTCTGAGAATATCCTGGAGAGCTGATTTAGTTATGGTAAATTTCTTCAACATGTGAATGTCATTGAAGTATTTAATTTCTCTGTCATAAATAAAACTCAGTTTAGGTGGGTACAGGATTTTGGGTTGAAAGTTATTTTGTTTTAGGAGATTAAAAGTCAAAGACTATCCTATACTAGCTTGAAATGTTTCAGCAGAAAGATCTGCAGTTATTCTAATATTCTTGCCCTTGTAGGTGATGGTTTTCTTTTGTCTGGCTGCTTTCAGAATTTTCTCCTTCATATTAACTTTAGTGAAATTGATTATGATGTGTCTGGGGGATGTTTTATTTGGGTTGAGTCGTGCTGGAGCTTTGAAACTGTCTGCTATCTGAATTTCAGGATCTCTTGGCATGTCTGGAAAGTTCTCCTTCATAATCTCATGGAGAAGAGACCCTTTGTCTTGTGAAGCCACTTCGTCACTTTTGGGGATCCCTATAAGATGAATATTGATTGTCTTTGAATTATCCCAGAGCTCTGAGAGAGTGATCTGTTTTTGCCCTCCATTTCTCTTCCTCTTTGAGAGTTTGAAAGCTTTGTCTTCAATGTCAGAAATTCTTTTTTCTGCTTGCTCCACTCTACTGCTTGCTCAATTCTACTGTGTTTCTCAGATCTTTGAGGGCTGCAACTTCTTGTCTCAATATGTCAAAATCTTTGGTCATTTGGTCTTTGAATTTGTTGAATTATTGAGATATATTTTGGTTTACTGCTTGGAATTCTAATTCAATCTTATTTGCTATTCAGATTCTGAATTCAATTTCTGACATCTCAGCTATGTGTTTGTGCATGGGATCTTGTGCTGTGTCTGCCCCCATTGATCCTTGGGGGAGTTGATCTACTCTGATTATTCATATTGCCAGTGTTTTTCTGTTGATTTCGCCTCATGATTGTTTTTTACCATTGCATCTGGCTGTCCTCAGAGTTGGGGAGGTGTCTCTCCAAGATTAGACCCCAGTGGGATCACTCTATTATTGTTGGATCTTTGCAGGGAGTGACCCTGTGTCATTCCTCTGGCGCTGCCCCAGCCAGGGAGTTCTGGTTGTGGAAGCAGCTCTGGAGTGTGACACACCTGGATCCAGCAACAGGGCAGGAGGTGGTGCAGACGGTTCTGGGATTGCCTGGAGCCCAGTGACTTTGGCACAGAGAGCCCAAGGCTCCAGCAGTCACTGGCCAGGAAAAGGGCTCTGTGCAGAGGCAGGGAGGGCTCCAGAGGGCACACAGCTACCAGAGTCCCTGGCCAGACGAGCGGGCCAGTGTGGAGGCAGGGAGGGTACAGGAGGGAGGACACAGGTTTGTGCAGCTCCCACAGTTCCTGGTCAGGGCATGCGGAGGCCCAGCTGGCGCAGGTTAC
This sequence comes from Loris lydekkerianus, assembly GCA_963574355.1. Lineage (NCBI taxonomy): Eukaryota > Metazoa > Chordata > Mammalia > Primates > Lorisidae > Loris > Loris lydekkerianus. The sequence continues at coordinate 1,865 of CAUYPK010020162.1, forward strand.
AGGTCGGGGTTTGTGACGCAGCTCTTATGGAGGTCTGGGCGGCGCCAAGCCAGTAGTTTGAGGTTGCTATGAGCTGTGACACCACGGCACTGTGCCCAGGGCAATAGCCCAAGGCTCCAGTGTGCCAAAACCGGTCTCACTCTGCCCCTAAAGCTTAAGGCTGTAAGGCAGCTCTGTCCCCGCCTTTAGGCTGCTCAGTCACTAGGTTACTAGCTCCCATCCAATCCTTGCTCTGCAAACCTGAGGGCAGAGCTTGCTGGGGCAGTTCTCTCACAATGGTTCCCTGCGGCCCACAGCCGAACACTTTTAGCTCCATCTGGCTCAGCGGCTCAGTCTGGAGCCCTAGACAATGCCCAAAGTTCTCAGCACTCCTGCTCAAGCTCTCCCCCAGGCAGTTCAACTGAGTGCCAAGTCCAAAAACACCAAAACATTTCACAGGTAAGGCCTTTCCATTTTGTAGTCTCACTGCTTCTTGTACTTATGGCTGCCGGCGGGATTAGGTCGATCGAACACATGCAACCACTTGCCAGTTTTCCACTGTTTTTGTCCTCCTCTTGGGGTCCAGAAGTCCCTTGCTGACTCCTTGTATCCTCGAAGGGATGATTATAGGCAGATCCCACCATCCAGAGATGCCTGGAGTCTTATCTCCCCAGATTCACTGTGCCCAGTTGCAGGGAAGCTGTTACTCGGCTGCCATCTTGCTCCACCTCCCTCAGGGTCAACTTTCTTGAAGGTGGCCTTGAGGAATGGGTGGGATTCCCACAGACAGACCCTGGTGGAGGCATCCCAGCAGAACTGACCTGTGATGCTCTGGGGGCCAGTGTGGGCGAGAGGATTTGTCCCAGCCCCTGAGATCAGAATGCACTTGCTGAATGAAACCGAGACCTGAGATGTTGGAAGCAACCTGAAAAGTCCCTTGTGCTGCCTCATCTTGGCCCCCAGACAGATTTGGCCTTCATGATAAAATCAGAAATGGGATGAGAGCAGGGTTGTGGAGAGAGGGAGAGGTGTTAGGGAGAGATGCAGGTCCCCTTTGTTACAGGTATTCCCCAGGCAGGGGGAGGGGCAGGTGGGTAACAGGAAGGGGCTGGTTGGAGACCGTGTCCCCAGGAACCTGGCCAATGCTGGGCTATGGAAGCTGGGCTAGGTTTCTCTATCCAGCACTTAGGGACCTGCCTTGATCACCTCCTCCTTGGGGTGGTTTTCTTGGAAAGTCTGTATTTTGAGGTGGTGGGGAAGTTGTTGGCTGATCCAGTCTGTCTTCGGGGACTCTGGAGCTGGGCATCCCTGAAGTGGTGGTGCTGGGGGGTTAGTCACTTCCCTACTGCCCAAGAGAAGGCTGCGTAAGGCCCCGTTAGGGGCCCAGCAAGGCAGGGCAGGCTTGGCCTCCAAGTAGGCTCCTCACTGAACATCTTCTTCCTGACATAGAGATGGACCCTTCACCCCTAGAGCGCCCAGGCTGTCCTGTGCTCTCAGAGTGCCCTTACCCATGCCCTCCCTTAAAGTGCTCTTGAAAGTCTCAGCACCTCCTCATGCCCCCCATACCCTCCCTGCACCAGGCTCCAGAAGGAGATGAAGGAGGCGGGTGACAGCCCCATATGTCTGGTACCAGGCATAGAGGACTGGGGAAGGCAGGTGTGAGGCTGGTCTGGATGGGCCTAGGAGGCCACTGCCTGTTCTTGAGGACCCTTCTCTCCTCTACCCCTTGGCTCTCAGCCCTCTCCTTCCTGCCTAGACTCCCTCCTGGGGCACCTGGCCCTGTAAAACTCTTCCTGGCCTAGCACTGAATAGGCACCCCCCAAACTTTGCCTGGGCCCTAGCTCTGCTTCATGGGTCTGACAAGATGATACAAACAAATACATCCTTCACTTAGTGATCAGCTACTTGAATTGTCTAGTTTAATATTCCATGATTTTATCAGTCCCATAAATAGACAGAAAATTGAGGCTAGAAGGCCAGTCTGGTTCCTTGCTCCATGGCTGTCCCAATCCCCCAACCTTCCCCCAACTTCCTCAGCCACACCTGGTCTCTCCTCGTCCTTCCTGTCTCCTCTGCACAAGCAATTCCCACAGGTCTTTCCCAGCCCACTGACAGTGCAGATGCCTCAAGGCCCTTGGGTGTTTCCCTTCTCACACCTGCCACCAAAGGGTTCTATCAGGGAGAAGACTCAGACCGGGAAGAGTTTCAGACAGGGACAGTATTTGGCAACAACAGCCAGGCCAGGAGAGGTCTCCACAGACATCTCAAACTCAACACGTCTAAGAACTCACTGTTGTCCTTCAAACCTGATTCTCCTTCTGTTCCCTTTTAGCAAGTGACACCTCTGTCCATCCCTCAGTCAGGCGAGCTGCAGCCCTCAGGGGGTCACCCTAGACTTCTGCTCCTCACCTGCCTCCTACACTACCACCCAGATGACTCTAGATCTGTCCCTTTCTTTCATCCCGCTGTTCTGAACTGCACTGAACACCCACAAAAGTGTCTGGCACCTAGTAGGTGTTCTGCGGAAATGTGTTGAATGGACAAATGTGTGGTTCAGGCTCCTGCCAGCTGCCTGCAGACTCATCCCTGCCAATCTTTTCTCTACTCAGGAGCCAGAGGGACATGTTGGAAAATATCAGTCTAATCCTGCCCTGGTCAGGTTCTAAACTCTCATCCCTGCTGAGCTCTGGATTGTGTTCACAGTCCCTCTCCTGGCTTGCAGGACCCTGAATATCCTTGGCCTTGCCTCCCCAGCTTCCCTGGCTCTAGGCTCTCCACATGCTGCTGTGTATAGATGTTCTGGTCGCAACATGGTTTCTGTTGACTGCCTGCTGCACTGGGCTGATCCACACTCTGTCTCTGCACATGCTGCCCCCCTCTGGCTGGAAGGCCTCCCCAGCCCCCCCGTCTGCCTGTTGAAGTATCTGTGCCTAAAGAATCTGCTCAAAGGCCACCCTGGGTAAGGGGCCCAACTCAGCCACCTTGCGTGTCTCTCTGTAATCGCACAGCAAGCTCTGCTATCATTTATGGATGTGCTTATATGAATGTCATTTATTACATGGTCATTAGGAAAGTTGTGAGATACACAAAAATGAAGAAATGTAAAATCCACATGGATGGAAACAAAGGAAGTCCTCCCAGCAATACAAATAAGCCAAGCGAGTTGAACTTGGCACGGGTGACGAAAAGGACACTGTCAACTGTGTTTCTGGGAAGTGAAATAATGAACCATAACATAGTCTGTCTCAAAACTTTCATAGTGACCCACATATTTCTCTTGATTCTGGGGGTTGACTGGGCTCTCCTGGGGAGTTCTACTCCACGTGGTAGAGCTGAGGACACTCATGTGGCTGCTCAGCTGGTGCTGGGACCTCTCATTGCTGTGACCTTCTCTCATTCTCACCTGAACTTATCTTTACAGCCTGGCATCTGGCTTCACAAGGAACATCCCGAGAGGTCATGTCCCCATGCACAAGAGCTTTAATGCCTTTGCACGCATCGTTCTTACCCATGTTGTGTTGGCCAAAGCAAGTCACACGGCCATACCTGGGGTCAGGGTATGTTTCATTAGAGCCATCGGGGAACTGTCCACCACAGTTTCCTAAAGAAGGTTCATGTCTTTCTTTAGAAATTGTCCTGAGCACAACTGAGCTTGTTCCCCACCTGTCAGGGTGAGGGCCAGTTAATCAAGGTCAATGTGAAGTGGCCTCTGATCCCCTTGGGTTCAAACCCAAAGGTCAGCCAAGGTGGAGCCTTGTCTCACTAACCAAGGCAGGGCATACCGGGGGGGGGGGGGCATAAGGGAGACCCCCCAGTCATAGTTTCTTTGTGTCAAACATGAAAATTATCTCTTGAGATCTTTGAAAACAGTCCCCTCTCATGGGACACCTGCCACTACAGGCAGCAAAGGAGGGAATGGTACTTTTTGCTTTCTACCAAAGGAGAGAGAGAATATCAAGAGGGTTGCTGCTTGGCAAGGGAAGGGTCTTTCCTACCACTTCCCCACTTCCCATCCATCTGTCCCTTCCTCATTTTACTTTCTCTTTTTTTCATTTTCGTTTTAGGGGATTTGGCTAAATGACCTTTTCAGATCCCTCTGACATCCTCATCTCTTCTTCTCTCATCATCCTTTGGGGCCAGGTAACGCTGTGGTTACTGAGCACCTCCTAGGTCTCAGGCACACACTGGGCACTTTACCTACCTCACCCTAGATGCCCCTGGACACTGCTGAGCTCCCTAAGTCCTACCTTATAATGGTTGGTTCTACCCCTGCCTTATAATGGTTGGTTCCTGGGCCTGGGTCTTGGAGGTGCACTGTGGATGTCAAGAGTGAGATCAGTGGACATTTCTTTCTCTTTTGGTAGGACTGACCATCCTTTCTAACTTTCAAGTTAAGCTTGCTCTGGGTGATGCTACAGAAACAGAATAGTCATGCATCATTTCTGAGTGAAGCCTTAAAAGCCATTGTGCAATTCATCATGTCACCTTTCTTCCCACCCATGATGGTCATACTGAAATGAAGCCTCTGTTAACCTGTGACCTTGAGTGATTAATGTGTGCAGAGGTCCCCACCCTATGTGTGTACTGAGAAACAGACTTTTCTATTAAGCTGCTGAGATTTGGAAAATGTTTGTCACTGCAGCATAACATGGCCCATTCTGACTGACAAAGACATTCAAGTTCAATGGAAGAGAACACAGGTCTGCTGGAATCATCTGTCTGGCCTTCATAACCAGTCTGTCTGGAAAACGACAAAGCAGTCTTCAAACTATCTCAAAATCTTTAGGTAAATTCCAGTAGAAGCCAATATGGGAGGTAAATGCCAATAGAAACCACTATAGATCTTGGTGGCTAATAGGTTGTAGTGTGGTGGGGAGGTATCCAAAAAGAGATAGAAATCATCTTCAATTCACCTCTTAAACCAATAAGGAAAAGGATTTATTCTCTAATTGGGCCACCTGGGAACACTTGGAATTTATTTTTCTTTGTTTATTTTTCTTTATTTTATATTTTTTCTTTTAACTTGCTTTCCAAAGTTAGGCTACAAATTGAGCTATCAGTAGTGTATTTTTTTCTTTTCTCCTAGCACAGCTCCCTGGATACATTTCAGCAGCCCCTGCTTCTTGACCTGGGCGAAGCATCTCTTTTGATTGCATCCAGATGATTGCTTTGCAAAATATTTTTAAACCCTGACAGCTCTCCAAGAGAGAAGGCTGTTGTTAGGAGAGTGCAGTGGCTTTCAATTTCTCTTGACCTTTTAGGAAAAGCAATTTGAAATTTGGTGTTTATTCTCTGCCTTCACAGAGTGCTTAAAGAATCCAGGGGGGTATCATGATCATGTCGTCAGTTACTCTATTTCCAGCTTACTGCTTCACAAGCCTGGTTGTTATTCTGTTACCTGGCAGTGGAGTATCCTGCATCTCCTCCACTCTGGGGGCCTCGCATGTGGGTCCAGAAAGGGAGGGGGGAAATCCGTCCTCTGGGCTTGATGGTGATGGCACGAGGATGCATGGTACACGGAACCTGGCCACAGCCCAGCATTCCCACACCATCTTCTTTACCATTTGTAAAATGTCATATAGGGAAGAGTTCTTAAGGGGTGTCTGGGCAAAACTCTTCACTTGACATAGGGGAATGGACTCCCTGAGGGTGCAGGGCCAGGCCAGGGCCTCTTGGTGAGTTAGGACATGGCCAGTATGCAACGGCAGGATAGAATTGCAGAACAGACAGAACAAGGACACAGCACTGGACCAGACTGAAGCTTGAACTTCAACTCTTTCACTCACTCACTATGTTACATTGGACAAAATCCTCCCTTTGTCTCACCTTTGGTTTCCTCCCGTCTAAAATGAGACCCATAACACTTTACACAGTTCAACTCAATTTGTACAATGACACTCTGAGATATCATTACTATTGTGTGGCCCACTGCCTGTTTCATTTTTTTAAAACAGATCTATTGAGATATAATTCATATAATGCACAATACATGTCTTTTTTTTCCAGGTTAATGTGAGGGTAAAAACAACCAAGTCACAATATTTGAATTTGTTACGTAGAGTCCCTCTTATAGTTACATTCCACACTCAAAAGATGTGACATACACCCCTACATTGTGCCTATTCAGTGGTATCATCCCCAAACTCTCCTCTCCTCTACCCTTCCCTCATTTCCCCTCCTCCCAACTTGAATTTAAATGAGTTTTTCTCCTATGTGGGTGTGAATTAGATCGCCTACTGGCTTCTACTGTACTTAGTATTGAGTACATTAGATTCTTGCTTTTCTATTCTTGTGATACTTTACTGAGAAGAATGTGTTTCAACACCATCCAGGTTAATACAAAAGATGTAAAGTCTCCGTCTTTTTAATGGCTGAATAGTATTCTATGGCATACATATGCCACAGCTTGTTAATCCATTCTTGACTTGATGGGCATTTAGGTTGTTTCCACATCTTGGTAATTATAAAATGAGTTGTGATATGAATAGAACCTTCTCTGAGGAAGATTGTTTATTGCAATTCACATCTTTGAAGTGTACAGTTCACTGTTTTATAGTATATTCAGAGTCATGTATCTATCACCACAATTGATTTTCATTATCCTAAAAAAGAAACCTTGTGCCTCTAAGCTGTCATCCTCTGTTCCTCCTACCCCACTTTCCCTGCCTAGCAGCCCTAGAAAACCATGAATCTACTTTCTATAGATTTTCCTATTCTGGACATTTCACAGGGATGGAAACATGGAATGTATGGTCTTATGTGTCTGACTTCTTTCACTTAGCACAAGGTTTTCTAGGTTTATGTGTCAACATTTTATTTCTTTATTTTCTTCCTTTTAAAAAAATTCGTGTTTGCTATAGATCTTGTCCTCTGAATCCCATGTGTTTCTCTTTTTTGTTTTACTCTCTCATTTTGGTGGATTATATTCTCAGTAGTTCCTTAGGCCGTCTCAATATATTAGTCTAGCTTCACGCTTGGTAGTTTGGTTGGGTATAGAATTCTCTATCACTTTGACTTGTAATTTTGAAGGTGCTACTTTTGTTGTTGTTGAGAAATCTTATGCTATTCTGTTTCCATCTTTGTGTTTTCACTTTCCTCCTACTTTCTCTTTCTGGAAATGTTTAGGATCATTTCTTTTCTGATGGCTTATAGTTTAACATGACGCAATATGGTATGCACCTTTTTTTTATTTATTGAGCTGGGTCCCTCGTGGCCTATTCAATTTGGAGATTAATTTCATTATAAGGTGAGTAATTTCATGTATTTTCTGTTACTTCACTCCTTTTTATTTTCACCAAATATATTTCACTCCTTTTTATTTTCACAAATATATTTCACTGAATGGAAATACCTCATTTTATTTTCCTGTTTATCAGGTGATGTACATTTGGGGTGTTTCCATTTCGGGGCTATTATGAATAGTGCTGCTACCTTCATCTGGGTTAGTGTGTGGACACATATTTTCATGTCTATTGGGTTTCCATTCTACCCAGGAGGAGAATGTGTCATATGATAACTCTATGTTTAACTATTTAAGGAACTGCCAGACTACTTAACCAAGCAGCTGCAGCATTTTGAATTTTCCCCAGCAGCATTTGAGGGTTCCAATTTCTCTACCTCCTTGCTAACACTTTCTTTTTTATTCTAGTCATCCTAGTGGATGTGAAACAGTATCTCATTGCAGTTTTGATTTGCACTTCCCTGATGGCTAATGACGTTGAGTATCTTTTCTGCTTGTTTTTGTAAATAAAGTTTGGAACACAGCCATGCTAGCTCATTCATTTACATGTTGTCGAAGGCTGCTTCCTCACTACAATGGCAGGGTTGGGTGGTTGCAGCAGAATCTGCAAAGCCTAAAATATTTACTATTTGTCCTTTACAGAAAAAGTTTGTCGAGTCCTTCTCTAAACTATGACGCCTTATAATCATTCCTGTTAAGGTCAAGTTCCTAATACATTGGAAGTGCGAAGCAAATGTTAATTTCCCTCTTGACTCCCCCATTCCTCTCTTCCTTTCTTAGGGCCATTCCTTGGAGTGGAAGAGAGCAGGACTCTGTTTGTCCACAGCTTGGTTTTCTCCTTACAGCACCTCTCTTCCCCTCTCTGGCCTACCCCTCCAGGTCTGCTGTCTGCAGGTACAGCTTCCCCCCTGCTCCCTGGCACCTCTGTCTTCCACCAGCCTTCCCGGGAGGCTTCCTGGACAGGGACTCAAAGGGAGGTGATGCAGGCCTCCAGGTGTCCTAGTGGCCATTCACCCACTTAGATGGCTGGGAGAAGGTACTCTGGATTAGAAAGAGGCTGGATGGCTAGGGTCACCCCCACCCATGCTCAGCATGATAACTAGAAGGGCCAGGGTTCCTAGGGCTTCCAGAGACCCTCCTAGAGACAGGCAAGAGCCACAAAGCAGAGACCAGGGCATGGGACCTCAGACTCATTGCCCTTTTCCAAGCGTCTTCTTTGGCTGAGTGAAAGCATTGAAAGGGTAAGTCTTTTGGGTGAGGGAAGAGGAGGCTGGTGAGAGAGGAACCTAGGCTCAGTCCCTGGTGCCCAGGGAGAGGGAAACACCGGTGTGGCCCCAACTTCCGCTTACCTTACTCCCTTCTCTCAGCCCCTACCTGCCACTTCTTGCTACCTAACTGCAGAGGAACAAAGTCAAGGTCCAGGCTCTGGGCCATAGTTGGTGGCACACCAGCTCCTGTCCTCCAGCTGTGTGGTTTCAGGAACTCACTCTCTTTCCTGGGGCTGTTTTTTGATCTGAAAATAGGAAATACCAGTACTATCTAACTCCTTGGCTGCTGTGAACATTAAACTAGGTAATCCAAGTAAAGGGCTTGGAAGTGTTTATGTCAATAAATGTTGTGACTTTTAGTTCTCAATGCTCAGAGTGTTCTTTCTGAAACAGAAATATGACCATGTCAGTCCTCTGCTTAAAGCTCTTCTAAGAAATCTCATGGCTTCTAGGAGGGCTTGTTTTGACACTGACCTTGCCAGCCTTACCACACCTTTGCCACCTCCATCCTGCCCACACCCCGGAGGGCTAGACATTGCCTGGTTCACCTCTCAGGGCCTTTCCTCTAGCTGTCAACTCTTCCGGGCTCCCTGCTCTAGTTTGCCCCCATCCCCTGGGGCCTCCCTCCCCGACTCCTACTCACAGTACGGATATGTGGTGGGCAGAGTGCTCATTTTATAGACATGGCATGGTGTTTTGTAAGTCCCAGCCGTGAAGCGGGCTCCTACCCTCTGTAGACTTTTGTTCATTGTGGATGCGGCTGTCTCTTGCTGTGTTTGAAAATGCCTCTACACACCAAGCAGGTAATGTGCAGCATGGCTTCTTAAGACTGGGGATCAGTTAAAATTTTTTTAAAATTTTAAACAAAACTAACCCAAACTATTAGAAGTCAGGACAGTGGTTACCCTAGGGTGGGGCTTCCAGGATGCCAGGGATGTTCTGAGTTTTGATTTGGGTGTTGGTTCATGGGTATGTTCAGTGTGTGAAAATCCATTGAAATTTTCTGTATGCATAAATATTATTCTTCAATAAAAATTTCAAATTTGTTGTGATAATTTCCTCCTTCATCTCTACACCCTTTGACGGAATTGTAGATATAGAACTATAAATCCTGTGGCAACAATCCCTGGGCTAAATATTAATAATAAATTCCATAAACACAACCTATTCTGTGCCAGCCCTGTGCCAGGGACTCAGGGACCAGTCTCAGGGAGCTCCTGGTCCAGTGGGAACAGATATATAAATGCAGCTGAGCCTGAGAGGGGACCAAAGAAGCAGATCACAGAGGAAGGAATGGCAGACCCCCTTCTGGGGGGGGGGGTACACAGTCGAAAGGGATGTAGGATCATAACAAATTAGCAGGTTATTGACGGCTTCTGTTTCTGTTCTAAATGCTTTTCAAGTGTGGGTAATTTAATCTTCAAAGCAACAGTAATACCGGGAGGTGGGCATTGTCATTTTCATCCTTTCACAGTTGAGGAAAGAGTTCCAGAAGGGCCAACTAACCTACTTATACAGCCAAGAAGTGGGAGAGGTGAAACTTGAACCCAGAAGGCTTTCGAACTCATGTTCAACCTGCATGCCAAACTGTCCTGTGGGGAAGATCAATTAAATGCCCCAATACACAATAGGGCTCGATGTACAGATGTGCTCAATAAGCTGTTATTATCATTCAAAAAGAAACAACCTATTTGAGAAGTTAGCTCTCAATTGCATGTGAAACTTTTTGCTATTTGGAGAATGATCTCCTGCCTTCCAGGGACCTGGGTGCTCTGTCATACCCTATCTGAGAAGAGAAGAGCATTTTGTATCTGGGCCTTAAGGATCAACTGTGCACACAGTGGGTCAGTTGGGGTGGGGTGCAACAGGCAGAGAAAGCAACGGTAGCAAAAGCTCAGAGGTGCAAAACGCTGTGTTTGCAAACATGCAGGAACTGCTCAGATGCTCGCAGCCTTGGGACCCTCCCTGCAGGGTCTGCAATGCTTAAAAAGTGGACCTCGTTCGCCATCTGGTGGCCACCTCTGATACTAACAGCAGAAACGAGCTGCGGGAGGGAAAGTGGCCCACATCCTCTCCCTGGACTGTTCCTTCTCTCCCCACAAATGGGCTTGCTTTAAACGTGATAAAGCAACAAGTAAGGTCAATTTTTAATTTAAAAATTACATTAATTTTCCAGTTATCAAAGCAATGCATGCTCATTGTAGAAGATTTGGAAAATATAGAAAAGAATGAAGAAGAAATTGTCACCCTTAATTCTATCACGCAGAATAACCACTACTAACATTTTGGCATGTTTTCTTTCTTTCTTACTTTGTTTTTGAGTATCCTTTTCATTTTTACAAATTAATTTGAGGGTACAGTTTTTAGGTTACATTGTTCTCCCTTCTAGGGTAAAGTTCCATTTGTAGAAGAGCCCTCATGTTTTCTTTTAATGTTTTTGTCTGCATAGAATTTTCACATAGCTGAGGATTAGGGTGTATATACATGTTGACGTATTTATACACATACTATGTGACTCAATGATGTTTAAATTTATGTTGAGTATTTTTATAGAAAAAGCCTTGGTGTGGAAATTAGTGTGGGTGTTGGGAGAGAGGTGCTGGCATCAGGAACGTTTTGAGTTTGAATTCTGTTTTTGCCTTTACTCAGTGTGTGACTTGGGCAAGTGATTCTCTGAGTAGCAATTTCCTTCACCATCTGTGAAATGTGGTTAAGAATGGGTCCCATCCCAGAGCTGCTGCGGAGATTAAAATGATATGACGCAGGCAAAATGTTTAATACAGTGTCTGCCACAGAGAGGTCACTTGCCAATAATAGATTACTGCGTAAAGCTTTGTCTTTCTGATTCTTAGCAGCAAGCTCTAGAAATGGGATTGATTGCTGGGTTCAAGGATATGAGGCGCCCATACAAGGTTGCTATAGTTTGCCAAAATTGAGAGGAAAATTTCAAGCAAGAGCGCATGTCTCCAGCACCACAGCTGTTCTCATTTGCCTCTATATTCTTCCAGGCCCTGTTTATGCAGAGCAGTTTTTAAGCATTGTAATTACAATGCTTGCGCCAGTTCCTTTCATGTTACATCATCGACTTTTTCCTAGGTGGCTAAAACTGTCATTGACAGCTATTTGCCATAAATCTCCTAGCTATTTCCTTATTGCTGAATATCTGGGCAGTTTAGTTTTTCATTCATTCATCATTCATTCATTCAAGAAACAGTTGTGGAATGTCTGCTCTCTGCCAGGCACTGAATGTTGGGGTATCTTGGTCAACAAGATCGATGCTTCCTTTACTTCCGGCTCCTGGGCTCTGGCTGGTGAGACAGACCATAATGCGTAAACAAACAGGTAAAACTCATAATACTGTGGTGAATGCCATGAAGGAAAAGGAGAGAACTCTTGGAGAGAGCTACTTTATTTACACATTTGTGTATTTGGGGGAAATAATTCTTATTCCTAATTCTAACGTGATCTTTGCTCCTCAGTAGCCAAAACAGAAGCTTCCCTCTGAGGAGTCTCAGGTGGGGTTGGATATTCCACCAAGACATTTTTGGGTATCCTGAGACATCACAGGGTGCCATGGTGTTCAGAGACCTGCCAATTGGGCCTTGTTTCTTTTCTCTCTTCCTCTAAGGCTGTGCTTCAACCAGTCCAGTCTGTTTCTGCCCCCTTGAAGAGGATGATGATTTTTTTTTAAACTTTATTTAAATTGAGGGTACAATTTTTAGGTTACATTGTTCTCACTTCCAGGGTAAAGTTCCATTTGTAGAAGAGTCCCTCACCCAGCAAGAGGCTGCTGATTATCCTCTTCTTAACTTTACTTGCACTGCACCTTTCCTTTACTCCCTTCTCAGTATGGAACCTGCAGTTGCCCTGCAAGCCTTTGACCAATCAGCAAAATCACCCTTGTCTGGTGCACAAAGCCTCAATGGGTGAGGCTTGGTGGGCAGAGCACACATTGGATCTGGACCCTCGTGAGGCCCCTTGCTTGATTGTGGCAGCCCTGTCCACAGCTCTGAGTGGTCACCCTGCCTAACTCTCTATCCACCCGATTCTTACTCCATCTTGAAGGGCTCCTTTTACATGAAGCCTGCTCTGGCTTTCTAATTCGCAATAAATTCTCCATTCCTCAAATGCCTAAAAACTTTTTACTTTTTACTCTTTTGGCATTTAATCATGTACTATCTTGTGATTCCTCTTTTTCCTCTCCCATATCAATATTTCATCTGAAGAAGTCTGATTAGAAGAGATCAGAGGCCTTTCTGCAGCAGTGTGATTTATACTGGACCCTGAAGGAGAAGAAGCCAGAGAGCTAGAGAAAGTGTGTTGAAGGCAGAGGGAAGGACATTGGCAAAGGCCCTTGGGCAGAAGAGGTCTTGGAATATAGAGCAAAATGAATCTATGTGGGATAGTTTTTCCAGATTTGACAACTGAATTTGAAGGTAAATCATTAGTACATTCATACCACTTTCTGAGGGTCACTATGTTTCAAGCCCTAGGAGATGGGGATACAGAGATGGATCAGACCAGATTTGTTCCTACTCAGATTAATGGAGGAGGCTCAGATGATTTCTATATAGTGTGACAGGCAGACCACAGGGGAATTATTATGTGTGTCATTAGAAGAGGAGAGGGAGTCATTATTTCTGCCTGGGATACAGAGAAAAGCTTATCCAAGATGATGCCTTGCTGAGCCTGAGTTTTCGAGGTAGGAACACAAAGGAAGGAGAAGTAAGTCCAGGTAAAGGGAACAGTGTGTACAAAGGCATGGAGGCAGGGAGGGGGTGATTTCAGAAATGGTAATCAGGGCTGGGTGCGGGGGTGCATGCTAAGAGTGTAGTAGCTCACACTTGTAACCTAGTACTTTGGGAAGGCTGAGACAGGAGGATTGCTTGAGGCCAGGAGTTCAAGACAAGCTGGATAACACAATGAGACCCTGTTTCTACCAAAAAGTAAAAAAAATTAGCCAGGCATGGTGGAACATGCCTATAGTCTTTGCTACTTAGGAGGCTGGGCCAGGAGGATCACTTGAACCCTCAGGGGTTTGGGGCTATAATAAACTGTGATCTCACTATTGCATTCTTTCTGGCCTGGATGACAGAGTGAGACACTATCTCTGAAAAACGAAAAAGTAATCAAGAAGAATCTGTTAGGACAATTAGTGTGTTTGGACTTTAGATGGAGGCAAAACAGGGGAGGTTGCTAAGCGGGGAGTAGCAGGTCTGGCTTCGGTGTGGAGAATGAATGGGGGTGTGGCAGAGCCCAGAGCCAGGAGACTCAGTGGGAGGCTGCTGTGGTGGCTCCTACTAAGGGCAGAAGCCTGAACCAGGGTAGTGATGAAAGGGATAGGCAGGAGAGGAAAGATGATCAATATGAAAACTATAAGACTTGGTGACAGACTGGTTTTAGGAGGCCAGGGTGAAGTTTAAGACATGGCAATTTTCAAGCAGGATGACTGCATGAAGGTGGTGCCACTAAGACCAGGGGCACCAGGAGAATTTGAGGTGGGGGACAGCAAGGCCTTTTTGTTGGTAACACGGACAGAGGCCTTGAAATAGAATCCAGTGGCTCTTGACCTTGGCTGCCTTAGAATCAGCAGAGGATCTAATGCAGGCATCCTCAAACTTTTTAAATAGGGGGCCAATTCACTGTCCCTCAGACCATTGGAGGACCGGACTATAGTTTAAAAAAAAAAAAAGTATGAACAAATTCCTATGCACACTGCACATATCTTATTTGAAGTAAAAAAACAAAATAGGAACAAGTACAATCACACCGCCTCATGTGGCCCGGCCTGTGAGCCGCAGTTTGAGGACCCCTGATAATGTAACATCCTGGGCCTCCCCAGATGTTCTGCATCAGTGTCCCTAGGGGTGGGGTTTGGGAGCTTGCATTCTAAATAAACACCCTAGGTTGCTCTGGTTCAGGTGGTAAGTAACCGAATGGTGTAAGGATGTTTATCTAAATACCAAAATAAAGTCACGGTGGACTCCAAGGGAACAGGTGAGGGCGCCAACTGCTGCTAAGGAGGTTTGGGCCCCTTGAGTTTATGACTTAGTCAAGGCAGTTTATCCACCAACTGAAACCCTGGGCCAAAGAAAAGAAACAAGATTCCTGGAGAGATGAAAGAGAAAGAGGGGCCACCATCCTTGAAACTTGTGTGTTCTTTCGTCCTGTAAGTGCAGTGTGGCAGAGCTCACCTGTGAGCAGTTATGGTCACTGTCATCAGTCTGGGGCGCTGTTGAACCTTCCCAACTCCATTCTCTAAAACACCAAATGTGGCTCCCTCAAGTGGGAAGTGAGAGCCTGCTCCTTGGGGTAGCTTTAAAAATATGTGGCAACCCCAAAGAATTGAAAGCAGGGACTCAAACAGATATTTGTACCCCAGTGTTAACAGCAGCATTGTTCACAACAGCTACAATGGGGAAAGGACCCTAATGGCCATTCACAGGTGAATGGGTGAACACAATGTGGTGTAGGCACGCAGGAGAAAATTATTCTGCCTCTAAAGGCGTGAAATTCTGATACAAGCTACAGCACGCATGAACCCTGAGGCGATTATACTAAGCGAAATAAATCGGGCACTGAAGGACATATATTGTATGATTTCACTTATATGAGGTACTTAGAATAGCCAAGCCTCATAGAGACAGGAAGTAGAATGGTGGCTGCCGTGGGACGGGGGGAGACAGGGAAGGGTAGTTTTGGTTTAACTGGCATCAACTTTCGTCCGGGAACGTGGAAAAGTTCTGGAGACGGATGGTGATGATGGCTGCACAACAGTGTGAACGCACTGAATGTTACTGTACTGTACACTAAAAGTGGTTAAAATGGTAAACATCCTTAATGTATATTTGCTGTAATAAAAAAGTGCCCTGATGGGAAGCAGAAGCCGCGAAGGTCCTCAACTAGACTGGGAATCTATCTGCAGGGCTTGCGCATCCCAGCAGGAGCTCTTGGATCAGAAAACGCTTTCTTCCACCGGAGCACCGGCTGCTCCCCTAGGCCTGGACTTGTCACAGTCATGATCGGACCGAAGAGGAGGTACCCCAATGAAGGCGGGGGCGCCTCCCAGTCCCCCAGGCTCAGGAGCCCCCCGTGTGCTCATCCCCATCTCAGCTCCGGCTTCTCCCCTCGGTTCCGCGCGCTCCGACGCACGGCGGGTTCTCCAGGAAGACAAGCCAAAGCGCCTTTGCCCACTTCCAAGATGGCCGCCTCCGCCTCTGTGACAGGCCTGGTCACGTGAACGCCCTCGCCTATGAGGTCGCCGGGGCTTAGTTAGTGATTGTCCCTTCCCGGGCCCCGTCTCCAGGCGGTGACTGCCCTTGTCAACTCCAGCCTGAGCGATCATGGCAACGGGCTCGGGCGGGGAGCGCGCGGCGGCGGCTGCGGCGGCGGCGGCGGCTGTTTGCTCCTGGGCCGAGGCGGCGGAGCGGCGGCGGCGACGGCGGCGGCACTGGCACTGGCCCCAGCCCTGAGCGCCATGCGTCGGGGCAGCTCCGAGAGGGAGCTGGCGGCCGGGTGGGAGGCGGAGGCGGTGGCCGCTGCCAAAGCGGGGGCAGAGGCCAAGGCAGTTGCGGAGCGCCAAGCGGAGACCAAAGCGGAGGCAGAGGCCAGGGCCGGGACGGAGGCCAAAGCGGAGCAGGTCCGTGTGGACGCGGGCGCAGCCGGGGAGCCGGAGCGCAAGGCTGGGGAGGTGCAGCCCAAGGTCCTGGCCTCGGCGCAGCCCCGCGCAGCCGAGGAGGGGGACGTTCGTATTTCCCTGCGGCCACTGCCCAGGCTGACCCCGGCCAACCCGAAGCCAGCGCTGGCGCGGGGCCACTGCCTGCACAGGAAGCCCAGGAGCAAGTGCCGAAGCTGCAAGCGGAGCTCGGGCCAGTGTTCCGAGGAGTACAGCTGTCAGCGGCCCGTCACCGTGGACAGCTCCAAGGCCAGGACCTCTCTGGACGCCTTAAAGATCAGCATCCGACAGCTCAAGTGGAAGGAGGTGAGGCCCAGCCCGGCCCCATGGGCACAGGGGGGTGGACAGGACGTCCTCAGAGGACCCGGCACGGCCCAGGCCGGGTGGGCGGGCGAGGACTGAGCTCCTACCGTGCCCCACTCCGGAGCCTTCCTGTCAGCTGGAAACTGCTCATGCTTCAAGGCCTAGTCCCAAAGTCACTTCCTCCAGGAAGGCTTCCCAGACCTAGGTCAAGTTAGCCACTCTCTCCCCAGGCTCCCTTAGGGCTCTTGATGTGTCTCCAGCCATCATTACTCACCTCTTCATGTTGTAGATAGTTGTTTATATGTCTGTCTCCTCTACCAGCTTGTGTGTGCCTGGGCCCAGACCCTCTCTCTTTCACTTTTTCATTCAGGCTATGTGTTTACTCTTAGGAAGTGTGATGGTTTGTGTTTTGGAGGCAGGCAGACTAGGGTCTCACTACACCCTGATACTTGTGTCACCTTGAGCAAGTTGTATTGCCTGGGAAGCATTTTCATCCACATCCTCCTCCTCCTCATCACAGGCATTGTGTTTTATGTTCCAAGACTTCACATATAATAGCAAGTGTCAGTAAGTGGTGAGTGGAGGGGTGAATGAAGTGAATGAAGTAATGAGTTATTTGTCCCTGAGCCCATTTTTAGCTGGGGGAGGGGGGTCTAGGAGGAAGCACCAGTGAGTTGGATAAGTGGATAAAGCCACTTTGATTTTATTTGCAGCATATGGAAAATTTAATATGTTTTCAGGAGCTGTTAGGATTTGGATTCAGGGTAGCTGAGTGTGGAGATAGACACACGTGATCTGTTAGATGGTAGCAGGGATCTACAGCAGGCAACCTGCGTACGCTGGTACTTAGCCCTGTGTCTTCACTATGATAGGCATTCAGTAATGTTTTTTTCAAGCAGTTGAAGCATGCATACAAACGGCTGCAGGAAGGATTGATGTGATCAAAGGGTCATTTGGTTTGGAGGGAAGTTAAACATCAAGGCAGGGCAGACTTCCAGTGGGTGGAGTTAGCCACTGGAGAAATCACAGTCTAGGTATCAGGACCCCCAGCTGTGGAGCTTGGAATTCAGGGGAGGACTTTCATCCCGGGAATACATGGGAAAGCCAAGGTGGACTCCCAGTCCTGGAGTGTCTGGGTTGCTACCTGGGGTCCCATGTCCAGGCCAGGGATATGAGGCCCAGACAAAGTAAAACTAAACAACTGGTCAGTGTCATAGTCCTACTGAAAAGAGAACCCTGCAACTGAAACCAGGCCACAGTCAGGCTGGGTAGATTGGCCCAGGTAGGGCCTGTGCTTAGCTTAACCCTATGGAGGAGAGAGACATGAAGCAGGCTAGATCAAGTTCATTAGGGAAGATGGGGCTAGATGGACGTGTGCCTCCCAGCTCATTCATTCACTCTCTCTGTAAATGTCCACTATGGAGGTGCCAAGTTCTGTACTGGGTCCTGGGAATCGAATATGCTTAAGATGTCCTTGCACTGAGGGAAAGGACCTTATAGTTCAATGGAGAATAAAACACAAGGAAAGAATAATTGTAGTAATTATAGGGTCACTGCTGTTACTTCCTGAGTATTCCCCTTTTCCGTTATTTGTGCTGCTTACTCTGTCACTTCTTCAGATCTCTGATCAAATGCCACCTCCCCTGAGAGGCCTTCCCTAATGATCCTCCACCAGTCTCCAGCCCTTGATCTTTTTTTTTTTATGGCACTACACTCTACCTGGGATTTTATTATGTATTATTTGTTTATTGTCTGTTTCTCTCACTAGAATGTAAGCTCCATGAGGGCAGAGGCTTTGTTTTGTTTACTGCTGTACCAGCAGGTGCTTGGCACTTAGAAGTTACTCAATAAATACTTGTTGCATGGATGAATACATGATGTGGAGAGTGTTTCTCATAAACTCGAGCTGAGTCCTGAGTGCTGAAGATGAGCTGGAGCTATTTAGGGCTGTGGACTTTGGATCACTGGTGGAGGGAGTGGTGTGGGGAAAGCAGAGTCCGCTTGGGCTTTGTGTGTGGTTTGGTGGCTCGATCAAGAGTGGGAGGTGCAGAATGAGCAGATCATGTGCCATGCTCCGGGAGTTGGACAGGTTTTGGAAGGAAGGCTATGTGAGTTATCACAGCATTTTAACATTCTTCCATTTTATCAGCTGCTTTGGGCAGTTGAGTTTAACTTTTCAGGCCTCAGTTTGCTTATCTGTCAAATGGGAATGGGTAGAGCTAGTTGGGTGGTTTACAGTCTCCTGCAGCAGCCACATAACGGTAATGTTAATCTGCATGAGACTGTCTCGCACTAGTCAACTAAGTGGGCTGGGTGATTTCCAGGGCACTACTGGTAACTGTTCCCTCCATTCCCAACCCTGCCTTTTTCTCCCCTCAGAAAGTATGTTGGCATGTAGGTGGTAATGCTCATTCTAGTATGTTTTAGAACATAATTTATTCACAACAGTAAGACTTTACTATGGATGTGTGATTATTTCCTTAATGTCACTCCTCCCCATTAGCATGTGAGGTCCTGGGGGCCAGGGTGGTGTCTAACTTGTATAGACACATAGTACATTGTAGGTGCTTAATAAATAGTCATCAAAGGAATGATGGAGTGCTTGCAACAGATCACATCTCACCTTGACTCCTTAGCATGTGGAGTTGGAAAAATGCCAGATTAGATAAACTTTTAAGTTCCATCCTGCTTTAAACTATGATTGTTGCAACCTTAGTACAAAGTTGATTACATGAAAAGTAACATACATGTAAACCTGGTACTGACAAAGTGCAAACACAAGACCTCTCTAGGCCTTTATTTCCCTGTCTGTTATGGGGGTGACATTGGATAAGATCCTCTCTAGCTCTCAGCACTGACATTCTAGTCCTGGGAACTTCTGCTGGGGGCTGGCATGCAAGGGACTGAGCAGCAGTGTCCCTGGCATGTCACATTGTGTTGCTACTGTGGGGTTTGGGAGTTCCTAGCTGGCTGGTTTGGCAGGAGTGGGTTGGTAGCCCAGGTAAGAAATTAGTCATGAACCCCAACCAGAGTGAAAGCTCTGGCTACTTCTGTGTGTACATTGTGAGGAGCTATCTGGCATAGTCCACTTAACAGGGTGACACTGAGCCAGCATGTGAATTCAGAAGTCTGCTCAGCTGTAGGGCACACAGTCTCCCTGTTTATCACATTTCTTTATTCCACATGCATTTAGCAATGACAATGACTATGATAATAAACTCCTATACACGTGCAGCTCTTACTCTGTACCCAGGTACCGTTTTAAGTGCTTTACCTATATACAAGTATTTGATTCTCCCAACAACTCAGTAAATTAAGTGGTTTATTGTATCCATTTCACAGATGAGAGAGTTGAAGTCCTCAGAGGTTAACTTACCCCAAGCTCATACAAGTCAGAGAAAGCATTTGAAATTGGTACTCTATTTGAAGCCAGGCTTCCATTCTGTGTTCTCTATTGGCAGACCCTGGGTTGGGGGTTGCAGCTGGAGATGTGAATGGTATATACTCCTTACCCTCCAGAAGCTGCCAGGGTAGAAGACAGACCTGCAAGCACACAGTGAGTGGGGGGTGAGTGGGGCAAAGGCATTCCATACAGAGCAGGAACAAAGGCAGGGAGTATGGGCCAGGCTTCACAGGCAGGATGGGATGATGGCAGTGTGAGTAGGGAGTGGAGAGAGAGGAAGAAGGAGCTAGATCATGGAGCACGTTGAAGGCTATGCCAAGAAGCTTGTGCTTCTGACTGAATTTGATCACAGATTGTCACCATATATAGATCAGCCTCCCTTGCCCACTCTCCTCCAGTCCCAAGTAAACCAGGCCAGCTCCCAATGATTCAGTTTTCAGTCATATCCATTCTGGTTAGGTCTAATTTAACTGTGTCAACAATGTTAAATTTGCTTCCCAAAGGGAAAATTCACAGATTGTTAGCTCTGTAAACTGGTAGATAAGACTGAAGTTTTTCTCAAATAGCAAAGTCATGTTTACAGAGTCACCAGTGAAGAGAGGGCTGCTGCCTGGATCATGGCAGATGCTCAATATTTACGGAACTGCATGGCCTGCATATTCCTTTGTCATTTGGCTGCTCTTATTAAAGAAAACCTTAGAGGAAAGACACCAAAGAGAATAGATGCCACTCTTGTTGTGAGCTGCCCTCCTTGGAGATACAGGTTGTGTGTACGTGCACAGTGGTGCCATGGACACCAGCTAACATGAAAGAGGCCATGGAGAGGTTTGACAGTAGGACCATTGTTGATGACAGTTTGCATAAGTCCTCGTCCTGAGATCTAGTACAGTATGAGTTCTGCTTATCAGAGACTCTCAATCATGCATGTTTTCTGAAATTTGTCCAGTCTTTCTTCAGAACATGTATACACTTACTATGTTGGCCTACTGACAATTTGTATGATATAGTTACTGCTTATTAAGTGTCTGTTATGTGCTAAGCATTGTACTAAGTGCTTTATCCTCATTAAAACTGCATTGAGCATTTAGTATAGATTATTTTATTTAATTTTTCTCACAGTCCTCTGAAATAGACTCTATTATCAATTCATGTTTACAGGTAAGGAAAGTGATATTTGGAGATAGGCTGGTACAGGGCTAGCCCAAGATCCACTCAGCTATAAGGGGCAGGGCTGTCCAGGGACTATGTTTATAGCCAGTTTTCTTTTCTTTTTTTTTTTGTCTTTTGAGACAGAGTCTTACTATGTCACCCTCATTAGAGTGCTGTGGTGTCACAGCTCACAGCATCCTTCAACTCTTGGGCTTAAGCGATTTTCTTGCCTCAGCCTCCCGAGCAGCTGGGACTACAGGTGCCCGCCACAACGCCTGGCTATTTTTTGTTGTTGTGTGTCATTGTTGTGTGGCAGGTCCAGGCTGGGTTCAAACCCACCAGCCTCGGTGTATGTGGCTGGCACCCTAGTCGCTGAGCTATAGGCGCCAAGCCTGTAGCCAGTTTTCAACCCTATACTATCTACTTTGCTAATCCTTGGCTAAAAACTATTCTGTAAGGAGTTATTTTATCACCATCATCATCATCATTGTTATTCCCAGATAAGAATGGAAGAAACTAAAGTAGGCACAGCAAGGAAGTGAGAGAGTCAGGTTCAAACAGTAGGCTGTCTTGTTCCGAAGCCCACTTTTAGTTTGTATAATTATCCAGTTCTTAACCCTCCCATTCCTCATCTGATCCATCTCAGTGACAGTGAAGTCACTCATAACCAGGAGGGCAATAATGCAAATAGGACTTAAAATAAAACACATTGTAATATGTGGGCTTGGCAGAGGGAGCGTTTCGTGTCTGTGCCTCCCAGTCCATCTTGCTGCTGCCCACGGAGAAGACATTGCCTTACTCCCCCGTGGAATGTGAGCCTGCTATTTGAATCCCTTCATCTCAGATTCCTTCTGGAAGAAGGAAGAGTATAAAATGAAAAATTGGATAGTTTAAGCTGCCTTCCCTTTCTAGTTTCTATGATAGTTATTGCAATTTACTTCCTATTTTTGAAAACAGCATCATATTTAAGAACAGTCCATCAAATGTTCACCTTTCATCAAATGTTCACCTTCAACAGACAGGTGATTTTAACATCTAATCCATTGGAATTTTTCCTTTGCAAGTTAGACTTGTCATAATATAAAAATCACAATTCACTACCACTGTTATTTGAACAATACAATACATGGGCTAGTTTCATGAATCTATACTAACTCCTTAAACAGTCCTTCAAAAGACAATAAATTCCAAGGGCTCATATTCAAGTTTTATAAGTACTGCCAATTAAAATTTTGGTGATTTTTTTTTTTTTTTTTTTTTTTTTTTTAAGCGGGTGTTGTGAGTCTTAGGCTGTTTTCTTTGTTACAAAGCATGCACTGTGTGTATCCAACCTCTGTTCTAGTAGTGTTTGGATTCTGGTTTTCTATCAGAATTTGAATGTAAAAATTAAATAATCTGTTCCATTTTTCCTTTAAATCTATCCCTCACAAAGAACATATTGTAAAAGTAGCCGGCCACTATTTAAGTGCTTTCTCTAAAGGGGAAGTGTTGTGTTCTGGAGTTAGCCCAGGCTTTGGAATTAGACAGATGTGGGTTAACATTCTGCCTCTGATTGCTGTGTGACTAATCTGGGTACTAAATACTGAATCTCTCTGAGCCTCAATTTCTTCAGCTATGGCAGTGGGCTAGTGAAACCTATCTTGCAGAACTTTTGGGAGATTAAATGAAGTAACATAAATAAATTGCCTAGGTTTACCGTATATACTCAAGTATATACGGTAAATTTTTTAAATAATGCTGACTTAGAGTTTTTTGGTTATTTTTTTTTTTTTCTTTTTAAATCTATTATACTTTTAAAGTTTCATGAGTTTACTTAAGTATTTTAAAGTTTCCATTCAGGATCTGATGCCTGTCTCATAATTTGGTGTATTAATTTTATATGTCACCTTGGGACACTCATTTTCTCAGTTTGAGTGACATCAGTATCTTGACTTGGGATTCACGAAACAAATGAAGTGACTGTTTGACAGGTTGAGACAGTCTGAGGTTGTTGTACGTGAGCATTCCCATCAGCTGTGTGGAGGAGGGATGAATTTCTTGGGCTGAGTCCTTTGTTCCTTCCTTTCAACCCTCAGCAGCCCTGTCAGTGGTCCTGGAAGGACCAGGGCCAGACGTGGGTTTGGGTCGTGGCTGTGTCACGTAGTGGCTCTGTGTGGCCACAGTTTCCTCATCTCTCAGAATGAGCATAAAATACTTGCTAGGGTTGTTGTGAGGAGTAAGCCAGACAATCTGTAAAATGCCTGGGACTTTAAGAATCCATGTTGCTTTGGCGTTCCCTCTGATGAATGTCTATGACATTTTAATTAAATTTTGTAACCAACAAATTGACAGTATGAACAGGCCAATAAGCTTGCTATTCCTGTGATTTGTCTCGAGCTCCTTCCCTTATGGCTGCTCTTCTGAAGCTGAGACATCCCTCAGAGTCTTCCGCAAAGGTTATTGCTCTCCTAGCGAGAACAATAGTTTCCCCATTCCAGGTGTACTAACGTCTCTGCCTCCTCACGTTAAATTGTGCCTTGCCTTGACAGCTGCCTCTGCTTCCATTTGTGTACACATTTGTTTCCCTGGGTGTGTTTGAACCATTATTTAATAATGTTTATAGATGCTTTGTAAGTCCTCGCAGACAATTCTGGCAGATCCTTCCCTTCTCCCATCTGCCTCTCTATCATCTGAATTAAACCTTCTCATCCTTAATGGAGCCAGGAGAGTAAACAGTTTCCCTTCTGTGAAGTCTTCCCTGGGTATAGTTTTACTTTTCAAGTGAGTCCTTTAGGACCTCTGCCTACAACTCTTAGAAAGGCCAGTATTTATATTTTGTTCTTTAAACTCATAGAGAGATTTTATTTCTCATCTGTCAGAACTGTGGTTTATTAGAAATTTTAAAGGCAACAGTGGGCACTTTTGGGGACATCTGCAATTATTTACAAATACCTTTGTTGAAATTCCAGAAACAGTGTGTGCTTATAAAAATGTATACAGTTCCCAAGCATATAAAATAAAAAGTGAAAATCCCCACCCTCCAAAGCCCTCTTTTTCCTTTTTCCCTTCTAATTCTACTCCTTAGAGGTAACACCAGAGTTAAACTTGGTATATATCTTTCCAGATTTTTTCTTTTTTCTCTTATGTATCAGGATGGCTAAGTTGTGCTATACAACTGTTCTAAAAGTCACCATACATAGGGCAATTGGGGAAATTGTAGATAAATGTGCCTTTATTCACACATCATTCTTTATGAAATTTTACAAAGTATTTACAAAATATTCTCTACACGTTGGCCACCCCTCTCTACACACACACAAAGTTTTCTCCCCCATTCATAGTGAATATGGTCCAAGATATTTGTTGTGCAATCTTTCCTATGTATGGAGACTTTTGGAACACCTTGTACTAATAGGAACCACAAAATACTAATGGCTTAATAAATTAAAAGTTTATTTCTTGCTAACATCATTGGAATTGGGGGACAGGGGCCTGGAGACCCAGGCTTCCACTGTGGTCCTTGCTTCCCTGAGTCCCTGAGGGGATGGGCATGTGGTAAATTTTCACTGGCTTCTAAAACTTCTACCCAGAAGTGACACATCACTTCTACTCCCTCTATTCCCTCCAGTGGAGCAAGTTACATGGCCATAACTAACCTCAGAGGGGCTGGGGATGTCCAGCCCGACCTTGAGGGTGAAAGAGGAGACTCACCCTGTTTGATAAACTGTGCTCATGACCAGCAGGACATAAATCACAGGCAGAGATACAAAATATATGTGTATATTGTATTTACATGTAAATAAGCACGTTTTTAATTTGATTTTTAAAATGCAGCACGTACACCATCTGTCTAGTGTTTGGCAAGTGCTTTGTCAGCAGTACCTTGTGGACACCATTCTCGGTTATTAGCATGTGCAGAGTCATTTCCTTTTAATCACCTAATAGTCCATTTTGTGGATGAGCTACAGTTTATTGATGAATTTTCCATATTTTTCTCTTCTATTACAAAAAATGGTATGGTAAGCATCCTTGTTCAGACATCTTAAGTATGTATATGTGCAAATGCTTCTGTAGGATAAATTCCTAGGGATGGTTGTGTCGAGGATATAGATGCATCCTGTGTTCTGATGGTTATTGTCACATTGCCATCAGCAGGGTTTGAGACCGCCTGTCTTCTCCTATCCACTCCAACACTGTATAGTATTCGGCTGTTAAATCTTTGCCAAACTGATAGGTAAACCTATGTTTTTCTAATTTACATTTCCCCAATTGTCAACAAGTTTATCGGTCATTTGTATTGCTTCATCCGTGAAATGACTGAATGTATTTTTTGTCCATTCATCTTTTGGATTTTTTAATGTTTATGTTTTTTGCTTATTGGTTTATAAATATTATGAATAGTTACTTTTAGTTTTTTACATGTTGTAAATATTTTTCCTGGTTGGCTATTTAAACATCTAACAGATAAATCATTTGCCTCTCATGGTTGCTACATTATTATGACTAAAAAATTTCTTTCTTCCCATTTGCTGAAAGCAGTCTTTCATTGCTGGTGACTTGTTAGCTGAGATGCCGCAGAAACACAATTCTGCTTCAGGTGCTATGAAACATCCAGTAGGTTTATGGGCTGTATGCAGAGCCTTAGAGTCTTACATTTCCATGGAATTGGATGTTGTATGTGAACTGTAACATGGGTTAATATAACCTGACCTTTCCTTTGAGCAGTAATTAGGGTAGATTTCTGGTTTACAGATGTCAGTACCATCTAGGGTTAGATTTGGATTCGAATCCCCACTACTTACTAGTGCTGTCTTGTGGTGCACCGTGGTATGTATGGTGTTGCTGTCTTATTTTAATCACACAGATAACGTGTCTGGCAAGGCTGTGATGCAGTCTGTTAAGAGATATACAGCTTAGAACTAGAGCTGGCTGGAGGCTGTTAGGCCGGGGTCTTGTTCCAGCGGATTGTTCGGCCCTCTGAAGAGAGTACGGTTCCTGGCCCCTTAGAAATAAGACCAGCAAGTCAGTATTTGTGTAAGTTCTTCAGTGCAGGACTAGGCATTGAGCCTGGGTGTTATTTTTATTTAAAAAGCACATTTCTCAGAAATGGGCATGATGGTGGACAGGAAGGATGTGTAGCCCACCTCTCCCAAGTCACCATGTGAGAGGAAAGGGGGTCTGGACCTTTTCCCTGCATGGATTATTGGTGTGGACAGACAGCTGGAGATGTGCAGCGAATTGGCGGATTGCTGTATATGAGGTGTAATTTAAAACCACAGACTCTGTTGTAGAGATTTTCCCTGCTTGGCCATGCTGGCTGGCAGGCCACTACCTCACGGAGGACAGCAGCTTGCAATTCCTGGCAAAACCCAACTTATGAAAATTTATTCCTGAGCTGAGTTTGGCACCTGAAAGGGGAGCCACTCAGAACCACAAGGAGCTAAGCACCCTGATGGAAAATTGAAGGGAAGGGATCCCGCCCAGGAAACAGATGTTTTAAATTGTCTGAAATGGTGACACCTTCCCCCCTGAACAACAGGAGTGATTAAATAGACCAGACCATTCCTAGGGGGGAATTTTGGTGTGGGCTGGCAGTTCAGGCTGTGTGGCGAACTGGAGGGTGGCTGGACTCAAAACTCCAGATTCAAAAGTGAGACTCTGAGCCACAAAAACTGAGTATAAGGTCTCCATGTGCCGCAGCCACGGGAGCCAGCAGCAGCGAGACCTGGCAGCAGCCAGTCCCTCCCCCACAGCCGATTGCAGTTGCAAGTTTATAGGAGAACGTGGGAGCAGAGTGGAAAGATTTGTGGAGTGTGGACTCCTGTACCGAGTTGGGAGGTCGGATAGGAGTGCTGTCTGGAACAGAGCAGCTGAGGTTGCACAACAATTAGGTAATAAACTTTTACAGAAACTCCAAAATGGCGATTGGCCAGGTAGGGTGGTTACCATGGTAACAGTATAAACTGTGAATCAAGTATAAACTGTGAATCAAGTATAAGCCTGGGAACCACTCACAGCGCCACCTGGTGTCCAGGAAGTATATTGCATTATAAATATATTCCTACGAAAGTTGATCCCTACGTCATACATATAGATGTATATTTCTACATATATACAAGAATAATATTTTTGTGGTTGGTGTTTTTTTTCTCTCTCTTTTTTCTTTTTTTTCTCATTTTCTTGGAGGAGATATTGTTAATTTTTAATTATTTTTTAATATTTTTTATGTTTATTTTTTATAGTTTTAATTTTTTCTTTCTTCTTTTTTAACTTTTTTATGAACACCATTTTTTCCCCTTCCCGCTTCCTCTTCTTCCTTTCTAATGATTTCTGAGAGTGCTTACATCAGATTTTTAAGCACTGTTTGTTCGTTTTGTTTGTATATTTTTTACCTTTTTTTCAATTATTTTACGATTATCATTATTTTTATTGTAGTTGTTTTTTGTTGTTGTTGTCTGTATGTCTGTGTGTTTCTGACTGTGCATCTGTGGGCTTGTGTGTCTGGTAGCCTTTCTATCTGTTTATTTGCTCATTTGGTCTCAATGGGTTTGGTGTTTCGACCTGCAATTCTGAGCTCCCAGCACTCCCCTCCACTCTCACTCTGAGGTCTGGAGTCCTGTGCCCCAGAAGTCCAGATTCTTGGGTGATTTCCTGAGGGGTGTGGACAGGGCCTGGACTGCAGCTTGGTCACTGCTGATTCTGCAGCACGGGAGTGAGGAGACGATAGTGGGCTGTGAGGGAATCACGCCAGAGCAGCAGTGCCCTGAGGTACAGAGCACCAGCCATTTTTGACAACAATAGGGCCCACCACCAGATATTCTGAAGCCACAACCCTGTTTCCCTGGGCAATCAGAGGGGGCTGGGCATCTTCTCAGATGGCAACCACTGCGGAACAGATCTGGGACTGAAACACAGGCCCCATGAGTAAAGGGTTTGCATGTGGTGGTACCAGCCTTGGTGGAGCGCGGGGACCAGAAAATGCACGCATAGAGCCAGGAAATTCCCAGAGTGGGGCTGACCCAGAAGACCACTTTACTAAGCCTAAAATGCACCTGGACCTCAGGGGATCATCAGCCTATAGACAAAGGAAGGCATGAGGCTAGAGCTGACAGCTAACTGTGCTGCGAATACAAACCTGCAGGAGTAAAGGCAGGGCCTGAGGCACAGGTTCTGGGAACTCAAAACAACTTCTCTTCTGCAGAGGAATATAGCAGGGATAGAAACAAATTCCCACAAAATTGTTCTGTTCTGTCAGTAACATCAATCAGGGGTGGGGCTGGAACTGAGTGAGCACCCCCCAACCTCCATCAAATGCTTAAGGTTGTCAGGCCTCACCACCCCCTACTGGATAGAGGCAGAGAGCAGCAGCCTGGCTGAGCAGATACAGATTTCCATGTGATTCAGGCAGGTGCAAAACCCTGGAGTATCTGCTCACTGGAGGCAAATGGGTCACAGCTCTGCAGGGCTATCAGTGACTGGGTGTGACAGAGATGCAAGGTGGGGAAGGAGGCATCAACCTTCCCAGACTAAACTATATCCTGGGTGGGTCCTCCTGACTTCACAGAGCACTGGAGCAAGTCATATTTCAGTTGTCACCAGACACCTGCATTCCAGTTCCCAGAGACCTTTGAAACTCTCCCACATGAGACAGGTGCTGACTGAGACAATTGATTTGGAACTTTTGAACTGAGCCAATCACCTGAGGACTATTCAAGTGGTGCCCTGGGTGTGTGGTGTAGGAAAGTTTGATTTTCCTTTTCCAACTGTTGCCTGTGGGGGATTGGGTGACTTAATTGCTGGTATTTCTCCACAGCAGAGATCAACCTGGAGTAACTGTTTCACTAGGGTCGAACAGACCAGCTGAAAACAAAACAGAACCACTTAGCCCCACCACACCAAATAGGTCTGCAGTTTCTCAGGGCATAGCACTGTATGGGTCCTCAACAAAGCTCCAGGGGAAAAGTCAAATGGTGTAAAATAATCATGGGGCAGAATCAGCAGAAAAACTCTGGTAACATGAATAACCAGAATAGATCAACCCCCCCCCCCCAAGGAAAGATATGGCAGATATAACTGAAGATCCCATTCATAAACAGCTGGCCGAGATGTCAGAAATCAAATTCAGAATTTGGATTGCAAACAAGATTAATAGAATGGAGGAAAATTTGGAATTAGAAATTCAAAGAGCAATTCAAAAGTCAGAATTAGAAATTTGAGGAGAAATTCAAAAGTTGTCTCAAGAATTTAATGAATTTAAAGACAAAACCACCAAAGATTTTGATGCATTGAAGCAAGAATTTTCAGCCCTCACAGATCTGAAAATACAGTAGAATCCCTCAGTAACAGAGTGGAGCAAGCAGAAGAAAGGATTTCTGACATTGAAGACAAAGCTTTTAAATGCTCACAAACTCTCAAAGAGGAAGAGAAATGGAGAGCAAAAATAGATCATTCTCTCAGAGAGCTCTTGGATAATTCACAGAAGGCTAATATCCGCCTCATTGGAATCCCTGAAATTGATGAAGTGGTCTCGCAAAGCACAGAGGCCCTTCTCCATGAAATTATGACAGAGAATTTTCCAGACATGCCAGGAGATTCTGAAATTCAGATAGCAGACAGTTTCAGAACCCCAGCATGACTCAATCCGAATAAGACATCCCCCAGGCATATCATAATTAACTTCACTAATGTTAATATGAAGGAGAAAATTTTGAAAGCAGCCAGATGTAAGAAATCCATTACCTACACAGGGAAGAATATTAGAATGACTGCAGATCTTTCTGATGAAAATTTTCAAGCTGGAAGAGGGTGGTCATTGACTTTTAATCTCCTAAAAACAAAATAACTTTCAACCCCAGATCCTGTATCTAGCTAAACTGAGTTTCATTTATGATGGACAAATTAAATACTTTAATGATATTCATATGTTGAAGAAATTTGCCATAACCAAACCAGGTCTTCAGGATATTCTCAGACCTATCCTCCAGAATGACCAACCCAATCCTCGACCACAAAAGTAAACTCACTCAGAAACTTTTGATCAAACTCCAACTTCCACAGTGGTGAAAGGATTAAAAATGTCCACTGGACTTTCAAAAAACTCGATACCCAAAATTTTACCAGACTTAT
The DNA here is from genome assembly GCA_963574355.1 of Loris lydekkerianus. Classification (NCBI taxonomy): domain Eukaryota; kingdom Metazoa; phylum Chordata; class Mammalia; order Primates; family Lorisidae; genus Loris; species Loris lydekkerianus. Next base: position 31,987 of record CAUYPK010020162.1, read on the forward strand.
CAATATTCTCCATTACTGTGAACGGCTCAAACTGTCCTTTAAAGAGGCACAGGTTAGCTTACTGGATACAGAAACTCAGGCCAGATATTTGCTGCATACAAGAATCTCATCTTACCTTAAAAGATAAATATAGACTTCGGGTGAAAGGATTGTTGTCCATATTTCAGGCAAATGGAAATCAGAAAAAAGCAGGTGTTCAATTCTATTTGCAGATACAATAGGCTTTAAACCAACAAAAGTGAGGAAGGATAAGAATGGTCACTTCATATTTGTTAAGGGTAATACTCAATATGATGAGATCTCAATTATTAATATTTATGCACCCAAACAGAATGCATCTAAATTTATTATATAAGAGAAACTCTAACAGACATGAGCAACTTGATTTCCTCCAGCTTCATAATAGTCAGAGATTTTAACACTCCTTTGGCAGTGTTGGATAGATCCAACAATAAGAAGCTGAGCAAAGAAATTTTAGATTTAAACCTAACCATCCAACATTTGGATTTAACAGACATCTATAGAACATTTCATCCCAACAAAACTGAATACACATACTTCTCATCAGCCCATGGAACATACTCCAAAATTGATCACATCTTAGGTCACAAGTCTAACCTCAGTAAATTTAAAGGAGTAAAAATTATTCCTTGCATCTTCTTGGACCACCATGGAATATAAGTTGAACTTGGTAACAATAGGAATTTGCATATTGATACAAAAATATGGAAGTTACATAATCTTATGCGGAATGAGTGCTGGGCCATAATGAGATTAAAAAGAAAATTACCAAATTTTTGGAACAAAACAACAATGAAGACATGAATTATCAGAACTTCTTCTGGGATACCACAAAGGCAGTCCTAAGAGGGAAATTTATAGCACTGCAAGTCTTCCTCAAGAGAACGGAAAGAGAGGAAGTTAACAACTTAATGGGACATCTCAAGCAACTAAAAAAGGAAGAACATTCCAACCCCAAACCCAGTAGAAGAAAAGAAATAACCAAAATTAGAGCAGAATTAAATGAAAAGTTGGTTTTTTGAAAAGGTCAATAAAATAGATAAACGTTTGGCAAACCTAAACAGAAAAAAAAGAGTAAAATCTTTAATTTCATCAATCAGAAATGACAAAAAAGAATAACAACAGACTCCTCAGAAATTAAAAAAAAAATTCTTTTTGAATATTACAAGAAAATTTATTCTCAGAAATATAAAAATCTGAAGGAAATTGACCAGTGCTTGGAAGCACGTCACCTTCTAAGACTTAGTGAGAATCAAGTGGAAATTTTGAACAAGCCTATATGATGCTCTGAAATAGCATCAACCATACAAAATCTTTCTAAAAAGAAAAGCCCGAGACCAGATGGCTTCACATCAGAATTCTACCAAACCTTTAAAGAGGAACTAGTACCTGTATTACTGAAACTTTTCCAAAATATAGAAAAAAAAAATTTGGGAATACTACCCAACACGTTCTATGAAGCAAACATCACCCTGATCCTCAAACCAGGAAAAGATCCAACAGGAAAAGAAAATTATAGACCAATATCACTAATGAATATTGATGCAAAAAATATTCAAGAAGATCCTAACAAACAGAATCCAGCAACACAACAAACAAATTATACATCATAACCAAGTTGGTTTTATCCCCTGGTCTCAAGCTGGTTCAATACATGTAAATCTATAAATATAATTCAGCACATAAACAAATTAAAAACAAAGACCATATGATTCTCTCAATTGATGCAGAAAAAGCTTTTGATAATATCCAGCATCTCTTCATGATCAGAATGCTTAAGAAAATTGGTATAGAAGGGACATTTCTTAAACTGATAGAGGCCATCTACAGCAAACCCACAGCCAATATCCTATTGGATAGAGTTAAATTGAAATCATTTCCACTCAGATTAGAAACCAGGCAAGGTTGCCCATTGTCTCCACTGCTTTTAACATTGTAATGGAAGTTTTAGCCATCGCAATTAGGGAAGAAAAGGCGATCAAAGGTATCCCTATAGGGTCAGAAGAGATCATACTTTCACTCTTCACAGATGATAAGATTGTGTATCTGGAAAACACCAGGGATTCTACTACCAAACTCTTAGAAATGATAGAGGAATACAGCAGCATCTCAGGTTACAAAACCAACATCCATAAATTGGTAGCCTTTATATATACCAATAACAGTCAAGCTGAAAAATAGTCAAGGACTCTATTCCATTCACAATAGTGGCAAAGAAGATGAAATATTTGGGAGTTTATCTAACAAAGGATGTGAAAGATCTCTATAAAGAGAACTATGAAACTCTAAGAAAAGAAATAGCTGAAAATATTAACAAATGGAAAAACATACCATGCTCATGGCTGGGAAGAATCAACATTGTTAAAATGTCCTTACTACCCAAAGAAATATACAATTTTAATGCAATCCCTATTAAAGCTCCACTGTCATACTTTAAAGATCTTGAAAAAATACTTTGTTTTATATGGAATCAGAAAAAATCCTCGAATAGCCAAGACATTACTCATAAATAAAAACAAAGGAGGAGGAATCACTCTACCAGACCTCAGACTGTACTTTTAATCGATAGTGATCAAAACAGCATTGTCCTGGCACAAAAACAGTGAGGTAGATGTCTGGAACAGAATAGAGAACCAAGAGATGAACCCAGCTATTTACCATTATTTGATCTTTGACAAGCCAATTAAAAACATTCAGTGGGGAAAAGATTCCCTATTTAATAAATGGTGCTGGGTGAACTGGCTGGCAACCTGTAGAAGATTGAAACTGGACCCACACCTTTCACCGTTAACTAAAATAGACTCTTACTGGATTAAAATTTTAAACTTAAGACATGAAACTACAAAAATACTGGGAGAAAGTACAGGGAAGGCACATCCCTTCGGTGAAGGACTCAACTACAACTTGACCTTTACCTAATAAACAGAAACAATGTAAACTAGTTGTATGTGCCCTTATATTAATCTGAAAAAAAACTGTACTAAATTCTGACTGAACAAATTAATTAATTACATGACATTTTTAATAACTGAAAAGTCCATGGTGCAGTACCCTACCTGAAGGAGCTTCATTGACTCGGAAATCTATTCATATTCCCAAAAGTTGGTTTGTTTGCAAGTCAAAGTAGAAAACTTTTGCTCTTCAAGTGAAAATGGAATTTATTGAAAATGGAGTAATCATAGATTCACATGAGAAAATGAACACTTGAACTTTAGGGAAAAGCAACCAAGGAAATTACAAAGACTTTGGAATCAGGACATGGTGGCCTTTTTGATAAGCTGATGACACAAAGTGATTCCCTTCCTACTAATGTCAATTCTGTGTCTTCGTTTTAATGTCAAATTCCTAAGTGGGAGAGTTTGATTGCTCCATCTTTGGTTAACAAGTTCCTTTTTTCAGTTAAACATGGTTGTGCGTCATGAAGGAAGAGGATCATAGCCACTAAGTAGAATCAGATGAGGACAGGCATCCACCCCCTAGTCTGCCTTCTGTCTCCTACCCTCTGCTTCCCAGTGCATATTACCACACATGCTTTTTAATACTGCAGTGCCTAACATGTGGGAGTTACTTCTATGCATTGAATTCTTAGTTTTATATATATTGACTCATTTTACCCTCCTACAATGTAGGAAAACAACTTTCACCAGTTGAAAAATAAGGAAATGAGATACAGAAAAAAAAACAAAAAACTAGTCCAAGTTTATTCAGTGACAACCTGGCAGAGCCTGGATTCAGACCCAGGCAGTTTTGACTTCAAAGCCTGCACTATTAGCTAATATGCTGGAAGGCTCAATCCAAGACCTTATGACTTTTCCACCTTGTTATACAATCTGCAACAACCAGATTATAAAGTCTTCAAAAGCCATTCCACATCATTGTTCAAGTGCCAATAGTTCAGAATATAGGGCTGGGTTCTGGGAGGCTCTTATTAAAGCTTGTTAATGGATTCCAAAAAATATGTGCTCTGCCCACCTTGTCAATGCTCACATTGGCCTTTTCACAACCATAATGCATTCTTTCCTTTCAGTAAATACTGCTATAAGTAGGCTTTAACAGGCCTCTCCCACAGTCACACCCCCCACTACCTACTTCCTTAGAGACTTCTAGTATTACATTAGAATTTAGAAAATGCAGGGATGTCTTTTAATCATTCATTTATTCATTAAAATATGTATACTAAATGTAAAGTAGCCTAACAACTGCCAGAAAAAACAGGATCAGGTAAGTCTAATCCAGTGTTTTAAAAAACTTTATAATCCACACACAGGCCAAATCATAAAATAACATGTACAGAGTGACACAGAGAACCTCCACTCCCTCTCACCACTCTATCTCTCCACCCTTCGACTCTGCACTCTGGACGTCTGCCTTCCCTATCACTGCCTCAATTCAAATGAACCATCCATGTGAAGCTCAGACCAACCCTTCAACTTGAACCGCAGAACATGTGCATCTTCCCCATCACTGACACAGGGATCACCCCAGCAATTCAGCATCTGTCTTCTGCCATCACATTTTTCTCTCTGTTTAATTATTCCCCCCCATCATATTATTCCTTCTTCCAAATTAAAAATAAATGACAAAAGCTTTTTCTATTAAACTCACTTCTCCCCTTCAATTATCCCACTTTCTTTGCTACCCTTTATAGTAAACTCCTAAATGTTATCCAGTCCCTCTCCTGTCATGCTGTCTTAGGTTTCTCTTACTGTGTTTTGGCTTTATTGAAATCACTTTGCCAAAGCTACAAGTCATCTCTATTTTGCTAATTCCAAGGTCCCATTTTCAGTCTTTATCTAACTTGATCTATAAGTTAACCACTTTTCTCACAAGATCTGAAGGCAGAAGATTCTGTAATTGTTCTGCTCTAAGAACAATGTCAGAATATTTCCTTTAAAGAACCAACATCTGCCTGCATGCAGTTTGTATCAATTGGTCCCTGCGATGACTTCTGAGGCATCACTGAATCAACCTAATCTCTCTTTCACAGGCAGATTCACCATTCTTTGAGGTCAGTTCTATGCCCCTGGCCTATGTCCTGCCTACCATTGCAGGGATTTGCTGTGTTTCTGAAAATTAGCAGAGACGACTATTATCTGAATGTAGTAAGAAGATTATTGGAAAACTGATTATTAATCCATTTGTTCAAAGGATAGCTTAAATGTCCACCATGTATTATATAGGACATAGCTGTGAACAAGAGAGACATGCTAAATATCACTTCTCAGAGAGCTCATACAGCAGTTTTTTTTTAAGTAATAGTGACACCATAGCTTTTTTTTTTAGTATTTTATAAATAATAAGATTTAATTTGGTAGGATAATGTTCTGAATTATGAACTATTATCTATTTTTTTCTCCTAAATTTCTTTTTTCCTACCTTCCCTCATTTCCAAACAATAGATTGAAGAGAGATGACAGGAAACGATACAGAAGAAATCAGAAGACATCATTTTGATGGCTTTGAGTTCCAATGTTGATTATTTTTCTTTTTTTAGCCCATCGTAAATGCAATAGTCAAGAACATGAGGCAAAGCCAAGCAATTGGGAAAGTTTGCTAAAACATAGCTTTTAAATAACCAGAGAAAACCAGTAGGACTCAGAACAGAGTCTACATAAAAAACCAAAAATGGGAAACAGCAGAGAAGTCGGAGTTAGAGAACTTATCAGTCTCATTCAGTGGCCTGTCTCCGGAGCCTGCAAATTTTTGCATCATTTCTTCAGGACTCAGAGAGTAACTATGGTGTGTCCTTATTCCCTGTTCCCTGTGGAGGACACTGGGAACCTTTGATGCCATAGGGCTTCAGTGCTGCCACTGAGCTGCATTCATGGAACGCATGTCACCTCCCCTCCATCCTCTCTTCTTTCTCTATGTTTGATTATTTTTACTTAAATATCTGTAGCAAGTAAGAGCTACATTTAAAGAAAGAGTCCTGTATTTGAATTCTAAGTTAAACTAGCTCTGTGAACTTTCATAGCTCACTTATTTTTTTTTTTTGGTGCCTCAATTTTTCCATCGGTGTGATAAGTATACCTAGTTCACAAAGCTATTGGGAGTATTGAATAATGTCATGAATGTAAAGGGCTTTGTTCACTGCCTAGACTATAATAGTCAACCAATTTTTTCTTACTGGTGGTAGTATTAGCTTTATCTTACTTACAGTATGTTTTTAGCTTACTCTGATGAGAAATACGATCATTTACTAGTGGAAGAGAATTGGTGGCCACAACTTTGAGCTTCTAAAGTAGTTTACTTTCCTTTGTAATGATGATTGCTTCTATTAGGTTTTTACTCAACTTCATGCTTTTTCTCTCCCTTTCTTTCTTTCTCTCTCTCTCTCTGTCTCTCTCTCACACACACACACACATGCATATAAGGAAAAAAAAATCTAAAATTTTTCCATTCTAGCCTAAAACCTGAAAACTGAATTATCTGTCTTTTATCTTGTCCCTATCTCACAACCTTCTTGCAAGCACAAAAGTGGGCTACCTGCACCTGGGATCAAGTCTTGCCCCACCTGAAACCTCTCAATAGTTTCCCATCACATCTTCCAGGAAAAGATCCAACTTCCTTCCCAAGGCAATTGCAATCTTTTGTGACCCAATCACAACTATCTTTCCAACTTCATTTCACTCCAATTCTGGATTTCCAATCTGTGCTCCAGAAAAAAAAATGTATATCTTTTCCTGCCCAGAAAATGTTCTTTTTAACTTTTGTACCATTATTTACATTGTTCTATCTGCAGGAGAGTCATTACTCCATTCCATGCCTGGCTACTTTATTCACTTTTTAAAGTTCAAAGTCAAATGAACTTTGAACCCTTAAACCCTTCATGAACCCCCCCAAGTTTAGACTGTGTTCCTCCCTGTCCTATGTTTAATTTACATTCCAACTTCAGTTATTACTCTTATACAATTTAACCAAATTATATGCAAATGTACAGATTATAGAGCTACCATATTGGAAACTCCAAGAGAACTGGGATATGTCTTCTGGCCTCATGACAAGATGTGCCAACACAATGATTTACACATAAGAATTGTTTAATTCTTAATTTTAAAAAGTTTTACATAAATAAACTGTGGTATATGTATGCCATGGAATACTATCCAACTACAAAAAGATGGAGATTTTGTATCATTTGTTACAACTTGGATGGATTTGGAGACTATTCTCCTAAGTATCACGAGAATAGAAAACAAGCATCACATGTATTTAGTACTAATTTAAAACTTGTAGATTGATAACAATGTGCTCACATGAGACAAAAAAATTCAAGAAGTGGGGAGGACAGATGGGGGTGTGCAGGTTCCTACCCAGTGGAAAAATGTGCAGGTACATGGCATACTTCCTGGGTAGAAGGACACAACTACAACTTGATTTTAACTTATAAAAAATGCAAACCATGTAACCTAATTATATGTATCCTTATATTTTAACTTATAAATGCAAGTGTATTTATGTATGTGTCATATAACCTAATTATATGTACCCTTATATTAATTTAAAATTTAAAAATAAATAAAAAATAAAAGCTCTGGGCCATGTATCAGATAATGTAGTCTCTAGCCCAGCTCCTCCATTAATTAGTCATATTATTTTAGATAAATTACTACAATTCTATGAGGTTGTTTCCTCAGGTATAAAATGAGAAAAACTCCCTAAGAGTATTGGTCTCCTTAAGAGTCACTGTAGAAAAAAAGTAAAACAAATTAAGTAATTCATGTTATTTTTAAAATTACAAGATGCTATGCAAATACAAAATATTGCTACAGCAAATATTTGATTTGGTTAGGACCTTTTGAGATCACTATAAAAATATGTCATAGGTGTAACCAAGCCCTCATTTCTTTCTATTGGAATTAGAAACAACAATAACAACAAAACCAGTCTCAGAATTTGAAGCTTCTCAAAGAACACTGTGAAACTCAAGTAAATGAACTATAAACATGGAAGGTTCTTGGGAATTCTCCATCTTTGTTTTTATAGGAAAGGACTCTGAAACTCAGAGATATCATGAGACCAGCAGAGAGTCACTACCTTGGAATGCACATGAGTTCCAGGCATCTACATTCCCTGTCTGGTGCTCTGTTTAAGAAACCAAACTAAATCTAGATTAGATGTCCACTATTCCATGAATGAACAAAATACAACATAACTTTTATGTTTTTGGCCTTGAAAATTCTACAGCTTCTTGTATTGCCACATTCTAAATCTAACCATCCCCAAATAATTCATAAATATAATTATGGAGAAATGATAGAATTATATAAGATATCAAGGATGCTTCAGTGGAGGGCATAAAGTTCAGCACATTTTTTTTTTTTTTTTCCCCTAAGCAAAAAGCAGCCCCATCCAGGAGAATCACTGGGAGTAACCTGGAAATGAGAGTATTTCTTCAAGTGACATTTGCCTATCACCATATGCCCTTAAATCCCTACTCACTAGCCAACTTGTCCATCCAGGTCAGTGATATTTCTTCATTATAAGAAGTCCTGTGATCAGCCCAGTCTCCAGTGCTTAGTGCCTTCTCAAACAGAAAATTCCCAAGAAAGGAGTTGATTCTACTTCTGCAAGGAGCTGAGAAGCTGAAGCAAATAGCTGCTCCTGGCTAACTCTCTCTACCCTCCATGAGTTTTGTGTGTTTTAAGTCCCTGGGGAAGCCAATGAGATTTGGCCATAGAGCAAACAGAATATGGCTGGCAGGATTCAATCATTTCTTTCATCCAAATATTTGGTAGTATCTAGGTGTAGTGAATAGAGCAGAGAATAAAATAAAGTTCTATGCCTATGTCAGCTTATTTGTGATGGCTGGACTATCTGTGTATCAGGAGAGGGCTGATGAGAGAAGTGGATTCTGATTCCAGTTTTGCCATTAGCTATTGACAGTCTAAATGACTCTCAGCTTTAATCTCCACATTTATAGGATAATAACTATAATTTCCATTTACAGGGTACTTGTAAGGATCAAATAAGACACACAGTATGTTTGTTCTTTGAAACACATGAAGAACTGCACAGTCACATGTAACACACTGATGTTTATGGTCTCCACAGTCTAGCTCCATATATTCTTTCCCAAGGAATCTAAAATTGACTTCTCATAAAGAGCTGCTCCCCAACCAAACCACTCTTCATTTCCCCAACAAGCCACATGCCTTTTTACTTCTTATTCTTGGTTTCTGATGCTTTTCCTTCCTAAAACACCCTTCCCTTTATCTCTGATGTTCTTCTATTTTAGCACTTGCAAACCAAACTAAGTCCTCACAGAAGCTAGAAAGTGACATAAAATCAGTAAAGATTGCCTGTTGAAAAAAAAAAAAAAATGGGAGCTATAGAAATAAAACTGGAAAAAAGTACACATTTTCTACAACTGCTGCTCACCCCTGCTAATTACTGGCAAGTGAGAATACAGAAAGAGTAGGGTTGTATACATGTTAAAGGTGTCTCACAGATCTGTGAGAATCTATTTTTCAGTGCTTCATTCTTCTTTCTTTCTGTTTTATCTAAGTGGACAATATCCATTGATGTAACACCAATTAGTCACACACTCTTAAAAAAAAAAAAAAAAAAAAAAAAACAGAAGAGAAGGAATACTTTAGAACTTATTCAACTATAAGGTTAATATTACATTGATACCAAAACAATAAAAAGACTTCTCACAGAAAAAATATGTAGACCAATATTTCTCATGAGTGTAGATGTAAGAATTCTTGACAAATAACTAGTAAACCAACAACATATGAAACATTATTCACCATGAAAAAATAGGATTGATCTCAGAAATGCAAATTTGGTTTAACATGAAAGTCAACCAATGTAATACACCATACTAATAGAACAAAAATAAAAACTCATGATCATTACAACAGGTACAGAAAAATCATGTGAAAGAAACAATGCTGTTTCATGAGTAAACACTTAAAAAATATGAATGGAAAGAACTTTTTCATCCTAATGGAGATCATCAATGAAAAACTCACAGTTAGAGGTGATGCCTGTGGCTCAAAGGAGTAGGTTGCCGGCCCCATATGCCAGAGGTGGCAGATTCAAAACCAGCCCCAGCCAAAAACTGCAAAAAAAAAATAAAAAACCCAAAAAACTCACAGTATCATACTTGATAGAGAAAAGCTTTATGTTGTCCCCCTAACATGAGAAACAAGCCAAATTGTTCATCTTGATACTTCTGTTGCACATTTCACTAGAGATCAAGCCAGGATCATTAAGGTAAATAATAAAGAAAAGGGTATCTAGTTAGAAAAGGAAGAATTAAAATAATCCTTATTTGTAGAAGAAATAATGTTTTATATAGAAAATACTAAAAAAGCTATAAAAACTATTAAAAGTAATAAATGAGTTCAGCTAGGTTGTAAGAAATATGATTAACATATAAAATTTAATTGTATTTTTATACACTAGCAATGAATAATATAAAAATACAGAAAACAATAGGGATACATTTTACTAAAGTACAGTATTTTCACACTAAAAGTACAGTATTTTCACACTAAAACTACAAAAAAATCACTGAAAGAAATTAAGGAAGATACAAATAAATGGAATGGCATCTCAGGCTTATCAATGGGAAGATATATCCCTATGATGGTGCTACAACCGAGGCTGATCTGTGGATGCAATACAATCTCTACCAAAATCCCAGCTGCACTTTTTAAAACCAGTATATTAAACTTAGAATTCACACAGAACTGTAAGGCATCATGAATATCCAAAATAATACTGAAAAAGGTAAGCAAAGTTAAGAATTCACAATTCTTGATTCCAAAACTTATTATAAAGTCACAGTAATAAAAACAATGTGATACTGGCATAAAGGTAGACATGTAAACTAATGGAATAGAACAATAGTCCAGAAACAAACATTTATATTTACATTTGTTATCACAGAAAATTATGGGGATACACCCGTTTTGATTGCATGATTTGCCTATGTACAGATTAAGTCAAAGTTGTAACTGTGCCTTTTATCCAGACAGTATGCATTATATTCCTTAGTTGTGGATGTATCTATTCCCTCCTCCCTTCTTCCACCTGCTTGATTTTCGTTGACTTTTGCCAGAATTAAAAGTGGACCTACCATTTGATCTAGTAATCCCACCACCAGGTATATTTACCCAAAGGAAAAAAAAGACATTTAATAATGAAGGCACTAGCATTCAATTGTTTATAATGGCATAATTTGTGATTGAAAAGACCTGGAATCAACCAAAGTATCCATCAATGTGTGAATTGATTAATAAGATGTGGTATATGTACAGCATAGAATACTACTCAACCATAAAAAAAGGTGATCTAGTGTCTTTTCTAACTACCCAAATAGTCCAATAATTTTTAAAAAGAACATAAAGAAAACTTGATGAGTAAAGAACAGTCTTTTCTAAATTTAGACCTCCTACTTCACATCATAAACAAAATTAACTCAAAATGAACCATAGACTTTAATGTAATTACTAAAATATGAGACTCTTACAAGGAAATCTAGGAATAAATCTTGGTTATTGAAAATTAGGCAATGGCTTCTTTAACATAACCCCAAAAGCACAAGCATCAAAAGAGAAAAAATAGAGAAACTGGATATCACAAAAATTAAAAATTTTTGTTTATCAAAAGACACAGAATGTTTGCTACAGCCATATTCATTGTAGCTCCAAAATGGGACAATCCAAGTGTTTGTCAGATGATACATAGTGAAATGTGTTATATGTATACAATGGTATAATATATTATTTGTCTATAAAAATGAAGTACCAATATCACACAATAACATGGATGAACCTTAACAACTTCATGCTGAGTAAAAGATAGGAGATCAAAAATCCCACATATTTTATGATACAATTTGTATGAAATGTTCAGAATAGGAAAATTCATAGACAAAAAGTAGATTAGTGTTTGCCAGGAACTGGTGGGCAGGGATAACAGAGAATGACAAAGAAGGCCCAAGGTTCTCTTCAAGGTGATGAGAGTTTTCCAAAATTAAATGGGGTGGTGGTGGTTGCACTTCTCTGTTAATACACTGTAGAGTAGTGTACTCATTTAATTTTACCTTTTTTAAAAGGTAAAAATTTATGGGTAAAATTTATGGTATGTGAATTATATCTCTACAAAGCTGATTTTTTTTGTTATTCTTAATAACAAGATCCAGCATAGTACCTTTGACATACTAATGATTTTTGCTGATTACAATCTTGGAAGACAATTTGAGGTATGTACCTGGGGAAACACCTAAGGAGGACCAGGTTTGGTAGTTTGAAAGGCAGAGATCTATTTCTAGTCCTCCTTCCTGAGTTGGTATGGAGAATTGTTTCAATAGAAGTATCTCCAAGAGGTCCTCTTACTTTTCCCAGTGGCCACCATTTAGGGCTAAATTTGACATTTAAAGAATGACACAGGGGCCCTTGAAAGTATAGAAACACTTACAGGAAAATGGAGAATGGAGATATAGGCTCAACTTTTTCCTTGCATTTTTCAAGCAACAACTGTATCTAGCATGTGTAAAGCAGGCTCTCACTAATTATGCCTTGAATAAATTAAAATATTGAATAAACACTTGAAAAATCCATGCAAATTCCAACAACTATGAATATTATGTTTGGACAAGTAATTTTGTACATTGCAGAATCTCAGTGTTGGAAGGGATTTTAGAAGTGATCAGATTCAATTTTTCATTTGTGTCTGAATACTTTATCCCTATTGAGCAGTAACCCAGCCTATATATACTTCAGTGTCTCTCTTCCTGTATTCATTTTCAGGATGGTTCACCTTTGAAGATTTAACTGTTCATTTTACATTTATTAATATTTAGATAATTTTCATTGAGAGTATCCTTTAGGTCACCAGGCATCAGAGGTATAGTAGCAAAGGAACCAGACTCTTTTCTTATACAGTTCATATTCTGAAGTGAGAGGAGGAGATAGAAATGATTGAACAAAATATATTTTGATTGATAATAAAAGCTATTAAAAAAAAAAAAATAGAGCAAAGGGAACTGAGAATGCTGCTATTCCATGTAGCATGGTCAGGGTAGTCCTCTCTGGTAAAGTAGCCCCACTTGAGCAAAATCTGAAATGAAGTGAGGGAGATAAGAAAAAGTATCTCTGAAGAAAGGGTTTTCAGACACAGAGAATGGTGAATGGCATGTGAAACATTCCTGGATTCTGGAATTCTTCAGGAGGAAAGAGAACATGAATTTGAAGATGCCTAATTCTTTGTTGGTATACCTGCCTAGAATTCAATCAAAAGTTTGCTCTGATATAGGAATGTAAATATCTAACTGCCACTAATTTACTGTGTGGTCTTTAGCAAATCATTTTTCTCTTTTTAAGATTCAGTGTCTTTGTGTATGATCATTACTCAAGGGCAAGTGAAATATGAGTAAATAGTGTAGCTATATAAGATGTAGAAAAAACTGCTGACCGATACCCTGTAATAAAATCTTCTGCATTCAATATGTAACTCAAGGGCAGAGTTTATTTTTTTTCCCCTCTATTTCTTCTTCACCTAAAATGCTTCTCCCTACAGAATATACTCAACAGATCCTTCTGTCTTGATGAAACATTGTCCTTTTCAGCAAGGATTCAGTATCTTAGTTTCAAGATCAGGAATCAGGATCAAATGTGGTTAAATTCCTCTGGGAATAAACAATTTGAGAGGCTCAATGGTGTGGTTTTCAAGTTTCACTACATATTGGAATCAGCTGAGCAGATTTTAAACATCTCAATGTCCAGGCTGTGCCTCAGAAGAATTAAATCAGAATCTTAAGTATTTATTGAATGTTCCTTATATGATATCAATGAATAGCCAGACTAGAGCTTTGGTTTAGGAGAAGTAGGTGAGTTTTGACAGTGCATACATCTGAGGTTGGCATCTGATTTTAACACTTGCTGGATGTGTGCTCTAGAGAAAATATCTGTACTTGATTCTCATTTTCCTTATTTGTGGAATTGGAATAATAGTTATTACTACATAAATGTCTAAACCATTAGGTCACCTATAATCATACTTTCATTGAGATTTAAGTTCTTATTTATTAAAGCCTGGTTTTACAGAATTATGTGCTAGCTCTAAGAAGATAAATTTATAAACCATATTGAGGTTATCTATTATTATAGAAAAATTACCCCAAAACATAGTGGCTTGTAGGAAAAATATTTATTATCTCAGTGATTTAAGCCAAGAATCTGAGCATAGTTTTCCTGGCTCCTAGGCCTCTAGATCACTCACAGGCTCCAATAATCTCAAGGCTCATCTGGGAAGCACTGGTTTCTTCATTTACTCACATGGTGGTTGGCAGAATTCACTTCGCACAAGCTTTTGGACTGAGGTCTCTGTTCCTGGTTGGAGACCTTTGTTGGTTCTTTGCTATGTGACTCTCTTCACAAAGCATCCTACAACATGGCCACAAGTACACAAGCAGACAAGGAGAGCATCCTAGCAACACAAACCTCAGCACCTGTGATAACCTGCTCAGGGAATGACATCCCAGAACTTCTGGTATATTTTATTCATTAGAAATAATTTCTGAAATACAGCTCACACCCAAGCACATTGCTGCCAGGAGGCAGGCATCACTGAGTGTTCACTGAGGGTCATATCAGAAGCTAATCATCATAGCAGGTGTCTGAAGGCTTTGTTTCTTTAAATACAAATGTAATTGTGGTGCTCAGAGGAGAGATGGGGAGTGGTTAGAAGTGTCACTATTACTTCATTCTTCTTTGCATTGCTAGGCATCAAACCTTACCCTCCTCTCATGATTATTCTTGGAGATTTTATTTATTGCTCTGCTTACAATTCTAAAAGCTAATAGGTGATTTTGAAATGAATAATATGGTAACTGCATTTTAAACACCAGAAAATGAGAAAAACAAAAACAAAATTATTATTCACAAGACTGTGAATTTTGCTACAGAGAAACCATGTGCTATGGGATTAAAGGTAAAGAAAATTCATGATTATTGGGGAAGATGAAAAAAATTGAGAATTAGAGGGCTTTGACAAATACACACACACACACACACACACACACACACACACAAACTTTCACAATGAAAGTTTTGAGACTGACTGCACTATGGTCCATTATTTTACTTCCAACAAACACAATAGACAGCATCCTTTCTGATTCACCCCTGCAAATTTCAGCTACTTTCTCAGTTTATTGGTATTGCTGGGAGGGCTTTTTTTTTTTTTTTTTTTTCAACCACACAGATTTTACAATTCTTGATTTTTGTGTATCTCAAACCTTTCATAATGACCCACATGTATACACATGAGGTCTCCAACTCATCTAGAGAGAGTGCTACCTACCTCATTGCTGAAGATCACTATGGTCACCATCAAAGTACTCCTCTTGGGAAAATATGCACCAATGCCAGTGCCTAGTCCACTCTTCAAGCCATATTTTCTTTTCATTTTTAATTTCAAATTAAAAAACAAAGTACAAACAACTATATTACAGTGTTTGTATTTGTTACTTAGAGCCCCTTGGAGAACACCAATGCCCCCCCACCCCCCCCAAAAAAAACACATTTTCTAGAATGAGTTCATAAACTCAAATTTTTAAATTTTTGATGCCCCTATATATATAAATAATTATAAGACGGGAGTCTAAAAGAGAAAATGCCTTGATCAAAGGCACAGTGGCAGAAAAAATTGAGGGAACATTCTAAGATTTGTGAGGATAAAGTATAGGATTCAAGATACTAAAGAGATTTAGCTAGTAAGATAAAAAGTAGAATTCAATAGAGGGAATACCAAATATATGGAAACCAGAGACGGCTATAGGATGACCTTTATTTAGGACAATTACATTGGCAGCAGGGTATAAGAGACATATGATTGGGGCCTGCTGTGAGAGGTAGTTGGGGAAGCAAGAAGATCAACTAGAGAAACATTTTTGTTTGTTTTTTTTTGTTGTTTTTGGAGACAGAGTCTCACTTTTTCACCCTTGGTAGTGTGTCATGGTGTCATAGCTCACAGCAACCTCAAACTCTTGGACTCAAGTTGTTCTCTTGACTCAGCCTCCCAAGTATCTGGGACTGCAGGCACCATCACAACACCTGGCTATTTTTAGAGATAGAGTCTCGCTCTTGCTCAACTGGTCTTGAACTCCTGAGCTTAGGCAATCCACCTGCCTTGGCTTCCCAGAATGTTGGGATTACAGGCAGGAGCCACTACACCTGGCCTGCTAGACAACCTTTGGAATTGTGCAGTCAGTAGACTGTAGTGAGAGCTTGAGAAAATGTTAAGCAAGAGAAGTCAAGGAGTGACTAAATTTTTATACTGGGTGATTAGAAGATTTATGATAATAATTCAGGATGCATGTTTGGAAGTATGAGGGAAGATAAGCTTTTTTTGTTGATTCATTCATCCCTTTAACATCGTTCTCGTATGAGAAATAAGCTTTTCATGTGTCTGGATAAATAAGAGCTATGTTATGGTGGAGGATATGCATTGTCATTTGCTTGGAGAGATGACAAAACAGAGGACATGGATTCAAAACCACCCAGGTGGGTGGCAAAACTGTCAGAAATCAAATTTAAGTCTGTTTTAGCCTACCCATCACTCCCGGAACTTTAAATTATTGAGGTCCCTGATTTTCAGGCTGAGCAGTTTGCATTATACCCCATAGACAATGAGTATTTAAGACAACTTTGTTTTTTCTCAGCTTTGGGCTTCATTTCATGAGGGCTTCACTTTGAGTTGGATACATTTTAGAAGCTTCATAGGCATAACTGCTTCATTAATGAATTTAACATAGTATGTCTAATGAGTAAAAATACACAAAGACTGTAGAAGAAAGGAACGTGTATTTTCATCCAAGGGCATTTGAAGAAGCCAGGATGGAATTCAGGTTTGGCTCTCAGGAAAGAGCATATGTCTTCACTGTACTACAGAGTCACCATGCAGAGAAGAAAAGAGTATTTGGCTCATGATTCAAAAACGAGCCCCAAGAAATATCTCCACAGAGAAAGCCCAAAGGAGGATTGAAAGAGGAATAGCCAATTTCCTTCTAGAAGTGGTGGAGCTGGTGCTAAGCAGAGTTTTCCCAGTGTTCAATAGAACCAACCCAGTGACCTGATCACTTGCATAGGTCATGGGTTTTCTTCAGGGAGATATATCTTCTTCTGACTCACGCCACTCTAACAGGAGACCAAATTCTGTTCAGTCTATCCTGAAAGTTTTCCCAGGCAATCCCTCCTTGCTATATCTACTCCTTGTGACTTTAGATTTGTTTAGATTCAGTCTTCCTCAACTTTCTGGCTTAGGTTGTCTCCTAGAAGTTGCATCTTAGATGAGGATTGAAAGGCAAGTATTAATAGTTTGTTTTGGAAGCAATCCTAGGAAACATTGGTAGGAGAGTATAGATGTAAGAAAGAGAAAAGAGGGAACCAAGGAAGGTGTGTGTATGAGCAGGCTACTACTTTGGGCAATTGGAGCTCAGCTACACTGAGCACCCCTGGGACATGATGTGGAATAAGCTCAGGTTGTTCTACTAGAAGAACAAGAAAGCTAAAATAATTATTGTCCATCTTCTGATCATCACTGGTTCAGGGCTACCCCTGAGGGAAGTCAACTTCCTTGCCCTTAGGGTAGCTCCTTCCAGAGGCTGAGTGCCCAGACGACAGCCCTGAGCAGAGAAGTCCCAGGTGTCTGCAGCCTGAAGCCATCAGCATGCATGGAAGTGATGGTGATGAGAAGACTTGCAGAGCACCCTCCTCTTCTGTTAGACTTGGCCTGACGCTCCTCCTCCTCAACTGACAGGACCTAACTTGTTCACTGTTAATGACACATTTCTTGAGCAGATACCATATTCCAGCCACTGGGAGTACAACAGTGAGCAAGGCAGATGTGGTGCCTGCACTGACGTGCAGAAGACATATTATAACCCAGTAATTGTAATCAAGATTTACATTATAAAATTTTTCAAATATGCCAGAAGTTGAGATAATTTTATAATGAACACTCAATTATCCATCACTCAGTCAAACAATAGTTGCTAGCATTTTGTCACTAGCATTTGTTTTGTCTTGTTCTATGGATTTTGCTAAATTATTTTAAACCAAATGACAGACTTCATAACATTGACTCATATGTACTTTAGTGTTTATCTCTTTAACAAGAAAGAAAAAACATTCCCTTTATTAATGCAGTAAAAGTAACATTATAGCATTATTACACCTAATAAAACCAATAATATTCCTGATACTGAGTACTTCATCTTTAATATCAACTGACATGTAATTCAATAAACTTTGAGAATATGTGGACTGGTTCTCTGTGAAATCCAATGTCATAATTTTATGAATAGTTATAGTGACAGGAGAAGAATTTCTCTGAAGTCAGGCGCAAAAGATGTGTTTTTAAGATCTACCATAAATTAATGATTGATAAATTTTGTGAGAGATTAAACTGGCTTAACTGGAATACAGTGGCTCATTAACTGCAAAGTCCGGTTATAATAAGGGTAACTATATATGTGTGCGTGTATATGTGCATTCATTTATTCATCATAGTAATCTTATGCAGCTTCCACCTGTCATCTTCATTCATCTCATTGAAGTGACTAAGGCAGAAATCTAGTGACATACTCAAAGAGGTCGCATTACTTGTTAGTGGTAGAATTGTGATTTAAACTAGGACAGTCTGACTCCAACATTTAGCTGAATTTGGTTTGGGGTCTCAAACTATATCCACGGGACTAAATCTTTCTCTTAAAACATTCTCATTTTCAAGTGAGACTTCTTTTCTTGAGACAGGACTTGAATTTACAGTACCTTTACTCTCAATCACCCCAGTAAAAACTATATGCCTTGTTTTTCAACTGCTTTTAAAGCAAAGCTTCCTAATTGTATTTCATTGGCTGTGATTTGCCTGGTTCAAGGTAAGACCCATCTCTCAACCAGTCGCAAAGTCTGAGAAATCGTGAGCACAACATGTGCTGATTGGGCAGGCTTAAGCTACATGGTTACCCCCAGAGAGGGGCCTGAGCTTAGCTCCCTTCTCTGAATAGAAAAAGAAATGGGAGTTCTTCAAAGGAAACCAGAGTGCTGTTACCAGCAGAATGAAAACTGAATGCTGAGGGGCAAAACTCACCCACGAGCAGCCTTAGATCCCAGTAAGAGCTGCCACACAAAGCCTCCATTTTCTCACTTGCAAAGTGAAGGCAATTGAACATCATCATTTGTGGAGAGGGTTTTAGCTCCATTCTTCTAAATCCTATTCTATTTGGGAAATAAAAGGCTTAGAGATGGGAAGACATTTCCTTAAAGTGGCAGAGACAGGGGCAGAATATGGGTTAAAACTGGAGATCCACCACTTCCAGCCCAGAGCCTATTCCTCTCATTTCCACAGCCGCTGAAATGTGGAAGACCCTCACAAAAGCTATTCAAAATGAAAATATAATTTCTGGCATTTGTCCTTAGCTTGGAAAGTCTCCAACTTTGTAAAAGAGAAAAGGATTAGGATATAGTTATAGACTTCATCTGACAGATAAATATTTGACCAACAATTCTTAATAAAACCCCCAAAACATATAAAACAACTTTTTCAGATGATCCTTTAAGATTAACCTGAGTTTCCACAGGAATGCAGGATTTATTGCATGCACCGGGTGCCGGATGATATGTGTATATGTGTCTGATGTCATCAATGTAGCTAAAACTTATCCCAACACCAAAGCTGTCAACAAGCAAGGGGAAGAAAGTCCACCCAAGCTTGGCACGTCTGGATCTGTGTGAACTATGCTGATCTTCATCTCTCAGTCACTTAGAAGGAAACCTACCTAGGTAATCAGCTCAGGGACCACCTCATATACTGGTCCTAAGAGAACAAAAGTTAATCTATGTTCTGTAAAGAAAAAACAAAAACAAAAAAAAAAAAAAAGAATGAGGAATGGAATATTTCAGTTTCTTACCCAATTTTGGCTGGAAGACGTTTACAAGGAAAAGAATGGGAATATTGAGGCAGAGGGATTAATGAGCTTTCTTTGCTACTTATGTTCTTGCAATTTAAGAAGGAAGAATTCATTAAAGTCACAAGAAAAAATCTCGATGACAGTGTGTCTTCTGTTTGCCTATCTGCTCCATTTCTCTCAGTTAACTAAGTCCTCTGTTACATCAGCTGAATCACAAAGGAAGCAAGTTTGGTCAGTATTTGGTAATAGTCTAGCACCCTTGATATTAAACCTCCCTGTAAGTAATTACATACAGCTGCTGTTGAGTCAGTTTCCCACCTCATCTGATTCTCGTACTAGCCAGACCTGCACCAAGTACAGTCTGGAATTCTTTCTAGGGGCTATGGGTACAGAAGCTCCAAGGGAAAGGCATATGAGAAACCATGCAACTTGGTGAAGGATTGGTCTGGCACACCTGGTCTTCTGAAACCAGTCAACATCTGATTTCCAGCATTTATCACTTCATTTCAAAAAGGTGAACCACATGTATAGACAGGATCTGTGGTTTCCCTACCCTTTACAAACACATGACACTTACCAGTCACATACTTCATTTGTAATCAGCTCCATGGCCATTTACCCTTCTCCAAAACACAAAAATTGTATAGTAGGAAGCCAGTAAGACATTTACTGAGCACCTACATACTATCAGGAATTGAGCTATTAGGTCATACATTTTCTATCTTCAAATATCCTAACCGTATACAAGGAAGATATCAACCCTGTTATATCAATGAGAAAATAGAGACTCAAAAACATTCATCAGCTATTCCACGATCACACAGGATGTAGGTGGCAGGTCTGCAATTCAAAGCCGGATCTATATGACTCATCATTCATGTCCCATTTTCTATTCCTTTTGCACCCCTTCCCAGTGATTTTCACAGCGCATCGTGTTAAGAAAATGATTACTAAGATTAAAAACACATCAACATCCCCACCCCTCTCAAAATATCTATGCAAAAGGTTGTGTAATCAAATAGGCAGCATATCTCTGCATACATTATTCTTCCTATAAAATTCATACTGTTGACATAGAAAAGGTTCTAAATATGCACTAAATAATTTAGTTGAGTTGTGTTTAACCGGTGTTCCCTAAGTTCACTGGATCACAGTATGATTTGTTTTTCATAATATCCATTAGTATCTTATAAACATAGAATCCTATAAAACATCCTTTAGAGAGAAAATTACAACAGCATCATGTTATATATGTATCATTTTTTGAATGACAACATTGGATCAGAAATGCAATTGGGATTTATCAATGACAATATTGGTTAAAAAAGAAAAAAATGAGATATATTAGTACTCAAAACTAACGCCTGGTGAAGCTGGGGCCAAGTGCTCAGAGCTCCTTGGATGCTAATGGTTATGCTGATGAAGTGTTGGTGTAAGACCATCACATATTCACACATACATTGTTTATCTTCCTGTTCCCCTTCCCTGGAATAGAATTCATAAATCTCTCTTCTTAGCAAAATCTTACCACCTACTGAAGAAAATATTCTCTGACAGCTCCACTTTATATTGATACCTATCTATCTATCTCTCTGTCTCTGTCTCTCTTGGAAGCCTGATATCTCTAATCAAATGTGCCACTTGTTCATGTTGAACCTACACATGCTTTAACTTGAATTTCTTAATTCAGTGCTCAAAGTAGCCTCTGAAAATCCGATGACGTTGGCATGCAAGAAAAAAACTGTATTTGCCATCTTAAATTTAGAGTATAATTTTGTCTGTCATGTGTTACCTCCCCCTTTTTGCAGTATAAAATTGTATTCATATGGCTGAAAAATAGAGAACATGCCTTCTGTTTTCAAGTCCCCCAAGGTACCGAGCACATGGTGGAAGTGTTATGTAAAATTTGAACTCAAATCATAACTTTTCAGCATTATGGGAGACCATAAAATTACAGAATCACAAAACTTTAAATCTAGAAAAAAAACTGACAATATGCAAGTCAAAGGGCTGAATGAATGTATGGGAAACAGTAAGGGTAACAATAAGGCAAAGTTTGGGGTCTGGCAGCTGAATATCAAAGCCTTAAGGAACTTGATACAATTACTCTAAGTGTGTCTTTCTTATCAGCAGGTGAGAAACCCACAGTGAAATGCCTCCTTTCAAATTCTTCTGAGATCAACAGGAACTTCTGGGATTTAGTATAGTATTGGTGGAAGTTTTCTTTAACTTGTGGCTACAAGACAAGTAAATCTCTCTCGGGCACTTTTCCTTCCCCTCAAGTTATGCTTTCCCTTCCTTCTGAGATTTCGAAATCCTACTGAAGATTGCCAAAGGATGTGCACATCCAGGTCTGAGGCATGCAGTTGGAAGGAATGGGTTTAAAGTTGGTAAATAAAGCAAATGATTCCCTTAGGTTCTCCTCCTTGCCAGCTATCCAAGTCTGGCTTCTCCCTCACTTTAAAAATTGAGTTGTGCAAGTCTCCCGGAAGTAGAACCAAACACAAGAACAGAGACAAGGAGAGGAAACAATATTAGAAAGTCAGTCTAGGCACTTGAATAAGAATAATTCCAGAAAAGAAAGTAGAGGGGAAGGAAAAAATATACAGTAAAGTATTAATAATATGAGAAATATTCCCAGAATAGAAAATCCTAAATCTCCAGATTAAAAACATTAACTGATTGTTCAACACAAAAAAATGTTTAAAGTCACACCTTTAGACATGTGATAATCAAGGTTTTTAAACACCTAGAAAAAAGAGCTGAAAAGCCATTTTGCCAAATCCAATGAGGAATCCTTAAGGATCATTTTTCTTAACTTTTCAGTTGCATTTGACACAACTGATTATGTTCTCTTCTTAAAACATATTTTCCACCCCGAGAGTTTGCACTCTTATTTTTTTCATCTTTCTATCTCATCTTTCTCTTTTTTCCTTTCTAGCTCCTACTCACACTCCTAAATCTCTCAATATGGAGGGTCCCTGTGATCACATTTTAGTGATTTCATCCAAGCAAATGGCTTTAAGTGTACCAATACACTGATGGCTCTCAAATAATGTTTCCAATCCTGATTTCTTCCAGGAAGTCTAGATTCATATATCCAGCAGTCTATGAGCATTTCTATCCAGAGAACAATGAATGAGCTGGTAAAATTTATCATGTTCAAGATGGAACCCTTGAATCCACATGTCCAAACCTGCTTCTTTTTTCTGTGTTTTCTATCTCAGTCAATAACACCACTTCTCACGCTTTTGCTTGATTCCAAACAGTCAGCTTTGATGCTACTCAACACTCACAGCCAACCTCTAATCCATCAGCACATTCTTTTTGTTCAGGGTTCAAAATTTATCTCAACTTGGACCTAATCTCATCAATGTCCCCTGCTAGCATTCTAGTTTCTCATCTGAGGTAATCTGTCTTAACTGATCTTTTTTCGCCCAGTCTTGCTCTGCCTCTCCCCTCGAAGTTTAGGTGCATCGTAGCAACTACAGTAATTCTTAAGAACACAATTCCAATCAACTGCTTGTTCAAAACCCTTCACTAGTTTTTCATCACACTTAGAATAAAATGAGCTCTGATAGTACAGGTGTCCTGGAAGTTTGAATGAAACATTAAATGACTCTTCAACCTTGAGATACAAATGCTGGTACATAGGCAGCAGAAGGATAACTCTCTCGGAAGCTTTTCTTTCCTTTCAGACTTGCTTCTCTTCTCTTTTGGAGGTTGCCAAATAGTAGGTGTTACCCTTCTAGGAAGTTATGACTTGGTCATTCCAAGCTGATAATATAATCTCTAATTCTATTTAATGCATAAAACTGGCCTTCTTCAAATGCTATAAAGTCACACAGGGAATTGACCAAAATAGTCCCTTAAAGTTTCTAGGAAATCAGGGAAAGTAATCAGATCAAGGATGTCAATATAATCAAAACATATCATCTTTCCAAAGCAGGTATTTTGCAATACTTCTTTGCAATCAGAAATAAATTTCACATATAGTATAACATATTCTCACATGTATTTTTTTTAAATCTCAGTCTATAACATTGTCTTCTAAAGATATTATAATCAGTAAAAGGTAAAATAATTTAAAATACTATAATATCTATCTTTGCTTAGATATACCCTAGAAAAACATCATGAATTAATGAGATACTAACTCATAAAAGTTAAGCCATCAATACTATATGCCGTACATGGGTA
This sequence comes from Loris lydekkerianus, assembly GCA_963574355.1. NCBI lineage: Eukaryota > Metazoa > Chordata > Mammalia > Primates > Lorisidae > Loris > Loris lydekkerianus. The sequence continues at coordinate 56,138 of CAUYPK010020162.1, forward strand.
GACTCCTGGGTATTAGCAACCACTATTTTCTAACACAGTGAACAAAAACTCTCAATGAATTCTGAAGAAAATAACCATATTAACAGGTCTATACCAATTACTGTGGGCCAGGAACTACTTTAAACACTACATATATTATTTTACTTGGCCTCAAAACATGCAAATAGCATGATTACTGCTATTATTAAATTCTATATAAGAGAAAATTGAGGACCAGAGATGTTTAGTTGCTTGCTGAAGGTCACACAGCTGGTAAGTAGTACAGCTGAGAAGCAAATCCTCATAGTTTGGTTGTAGAGTTGATGCTCTTAACCAATGTATTCCTTCTTTTGGTTTAAATTGAAATTGCTCTTCTGGAAAATTCTGTCTATATTAAAACTTCACATTAAAAAGTAAATTTTGTATGTATATATGAAATGGAAATACATTGTATGTTCAATTAATTATAAACCGCCTTGTAACTTATAATAACTTTCTGGCAGGAGACTTATATCTCAAATGGGACACAGGACAATCCTTGGTTGATTATTTTTGTGCATCACAGAAACTCTGACCCTCATATGCTAAATGCCAGTGGGACCTCCCATTCACTGAAACAACCATACTTGTCCCTACAAAGTTTCAGACTATCTTCTTCAAGTCATATCACCTGAAATTAAAATTACAAAAATAATTCACAAATGAATTATTATCCTTGCATTTCACCAAGTAATATGCCTGATCTTGGACCAGTCACCAACTATGTCCAGACCTGAGTCTCTTGATCTTCTAACGAAAAACATTGGCCTAGATAAAGGGTAGCCAAGTTAAACGCCAATGGGAAAGTAAGGTAACATAAATGAAAATAGGTCAAATGTAAAGAAAACATCACATAGCCCTCCTGGTTCAGCCCTTATTATCCTAATTTACAATAGTAGAGAAACATAATTATCTTAAATACAGCAACAACAGCACAAAGGCAATACAATGACAGAAGAGGCAACTAACCTTGGTCACCCACGTTGGTGAGACAGAGTGATACAGACAAAGAGGTTCACCCGCCTACAGGGGGCAGTGTTCAGCTTCATCTAATGATTGTCAGGTGGAATTGCTAGCCCAGTCTTGTTACATCTTCCACCTTTTAAAAATAATTCAAAACATTAGATTTTTATAACGTGGAATCAAGTCATGATTAAACGTTGCTCATATCTTTTAGAAGCATCATGAAAGTCAAACCACGTATACAAAACTTTGCTCATAGGTCTCTGATTTGTCTCATGCTATCTTATCTTCCATTTCTGAAAGTCATTCTAAGCCAACCCCTATGATTTTACCTTTATGAGGCATGTAAAAGAGGTAATTCCTAGAATTATAAGAAACACGGTTGTTGTACGGATAAGAGGTTAGTCCAAAAGGCTGAGATTTGGTGCTTTTCATGTCAAACATTAAGTCATAAAGTCAGGTCTGAGATTGTATGAAAGCGGAACTGGTTATCTAGCTATTTATTATAAATAAGCTAGCACACCAAGGAAAGGTTACAAAATGTGTAGGAATTCTTTCAAGTTTATTCATTTATTTATTTTTTTTTAGGAAAAGTACCGGATGCAAAGTCTAAATTTCCTTTAAATGTAGCACCACCGGATACTGTTTCTGCTTTTCCCTTTGCAATGTTTCCAGGCACACTTTAAAGGAAAGTGATAAGGAGCTTAATCCAAGAATGACAAACAGTTAAGTGTCTGCTCTGAAGGGTGTGGACCAAGCTCCACCCCCAGGGCTTTGTTTTTTTGTTTGTTTACCTTTATTAAATTAAAAAAATTTAAGAGTCCATCTGTAAAATCTCATTTTACATCAAGAGTGTGCTTCCTTGGAAGTTCATTGTATCCAGTAGGCAAAGAGGGCTGCCTGCGCTGACAGTCTGCCTAGCTATCAGCAAAGGAAGGAAGCTAGAGTGACAGGATGTGAGCATGTTACAACAGTCTGCGGAATGCTAAGGAACAATACCCAACACCCCCTGAGAAGCCAGTCTTCTGTGGAAGGGAAGTCTCTCACTTTTCCAAGTTCAGACTCAGGGTCTGTTGGAGCAAGGGCTGGGGGAGGGAAATCAGTCTATATTTAAAGTAGATATTTCACACCCAGTCTCTGGCTCCCAGGTTAGCACAAGGTAAGGGGTGTACACTTTGGATTCAGAGGTGGGTTCAAATCCTGGATTATCAAGTTGCCAACTTTGCAAAATGAGAGAAGTTTCTCTACTTCTTAGGACCATTTCTCCCAAATACAAAATGTTATGAATAATATTTGCCATATATGTTTTTTTCATGACTAGGTACAACAATGAATTTTTGAGTACAGGAAAGATGGATCCATCTTAAATCAGCTTCTGGGAAAGTAAATTTTTGGTTTACTTGTTTGACATGCATGATTCTTTTCTTTTAAAAAAATTGACAAATGAGGATGCAATATCCCAAACAATGTATTAACACGTTGAAATAAAAATTAATGTTTAATGGTCAAAATGAAACCCAATTTATGTGAGAATTAGTCACTATTTTCTTTTCTTGCCTTTTTTTTTTTTTTTCTTCTTCTTCTTCTTTGGCTGTTTTTATTCAAAGTTGACTGTATTTTTGTGTAACATGGCATATGTCCTTAAAAAGGTTTATTTAAGACTGTTCCTAGCAGATTCATTTATAATAATAAAAAATTAGGAGCTACTCAATATTCATCATAGGGAGAATGGATAAACAAGCCATGGTATATTCATACAGTAGAATGTTACACATCAGTAGAAAAAACATACAATATACAACAACATGGAACAAAGACATGTTGAGAGCAGAAGATGACAGGCACATGGGTCCACGCAGCACAAGTCCATGTGTGTGAAGCTCTGGACAGGCACAGAGGAATCCAGATGGGCAATTCCACACGTGTGAACCCTTCTGCAGTAGTAGAAGTTACGCCACCGTCACCTTGTGTGTGTGTGGAGGGGTTCTATCATCTGGAAATATATCCCTGGAGCTTTAAGGTGAGAAGGAAATGTTCTACAGTTTGATAGGGAGATTAGAAGTCCAAGATCAAGGTGCTATCCGGGTTTCTCCCCAGGCCCCTCTCTCTGGCTTGCAGCAGCTGCTGTCTCTGTGTGTGGCTCTCTCTCTCTCTCTCTTTTTTTATACAAATAAAACTGATGTATTTTCAAATCAGGTCACAGTGTTTGATTAGCAGGGGTCCCCCATTCTGGATGCATGTTGGAATTATTTGAGTAGTTTTCAGAAATATCCTTGCTTAAGTGCCACCCCCACACCCCCCAAGAAGTTCTGATGTAATTTGTCTGGGGACAGTGGCCTATGCCTAGACAAAGTGGCTTTTCAGAGCTCCTGAGGTGCTCTGAAAGGGAAGAAAGATAATGTGTCTCCAATTGCCGAGAGCCACTAGACAAGGCAGTTTTGACAAATCTCGGAGGTCAGAAACTTTGGAAGCAGGTGCACCTCAGCCAACTAGCTCCAGGTGGGTCGGAGTCCTGAGCCATGCTTTCCCAGAGTGATCCCCCTAGCATGCAGCCAGGCCCTGGCAGTCTTTACATCAAGAGCCATTAATGTTAAGGTCAGTTGCTGTGTGACACTGAGCTGCTTACTCTCTGCATCCTCATTTATAAGTGAAATATGTTTGCAATTTCCTCTTTATAATAATATATTCTCTCCAATTTTAATAATAGGTGTACCCAGATCAAGTAGAATGATTTTGAAGTATTTCTTCTTTTTCTATTGTCCATAAGATTTGGCATGATCTGTTTTTGGAAATTATCTTTTACTTTTATTTATAAATTTTAGTTGCCTATTTTTTGAGACTTAAAAAATAATAAGAAGTTAACTGATGACTCCATACTGAGTCTCAGAGTCAAAGCATTGTATAACAGATATACTCTTATTTGACAATGAGAATGTTACTTTCTTTGCATTATTATTATTATTGCTGCTTAATATTTTATTGTAGCAATTCTCTGATTTATTTTCTGAATGTATTTATGTTCGTTTATTCTTTGATGTTTTTGTTCCTAGTCCTTATCTTAAACATTGTCATTGTTATTACATTTTAAGTCTCTTTAATTTTGTGAAGGCAGAAAATGGAAACCTAATAAACACATGTATATGTAAAAATTAAAAAAAATAAAAACAAATAAATTGACAAATAATTACATGTATTTATAAGTATATAGTGGTACTTCAGTACATATGCTATCAGGAAATCAGGATAATGGTTTTTTGAGAGGTGCTTGGCAACATACTTAATAACTGTATCTTTCACCACAGGTTTTCATTATTAGAGACTCAACACCTCACATTTAACATCAGAAAAGCATAGAATTTGAAAGGCCATGGAATAGCACCAATCCAAAGGCTTCTCTTGCCCTAGTCACTGATTACGTGACTCTCCTTCCAAACTCTCCCCAAATCTGCGATAATGGGATACATATTCATGCTACATATCACCTCCATCCTCCAGATTAGAAAATTAAGGCTTAGAGGACTTAAACAATTTGTCTTAAGTGACTAAGATAAGCTCTGAAACCACATCAGTTTAATTCTAGAGTTTGAAAACATAACTGTTATGCAGACCCATGAGAAATAGGATCTCCCTCTACTCAAGCAAAAAAGGTCAGAAACTAGTTTGCTCTCCCTTCACCTGATGACATGTTGGCAAAATGCCGTGGCCATCATGGAGGACTGTGTGGTCCCTTCCTCAACGATCCCTAGGATCCCCAACCTGAAATCTCCCTTCCCCATAAATAGCTCTTGTCAAATCTGGAAAATAATGCCTAGATTTTTCTTAGGATCCAACCTAAATGTGAGCTCTCTCATGAAGTTTCTCCAGCAGACTTCCTTCCTTTCTAGGCAAGTTAATTATTTTAGAGGAAAGAACATGAATTCTGATGCCAGTATTGCCTCTCAGACTTTGTAACATGCTTGAGCTCCACAGGCCTCCATTTCCTCATCTGTAAAATACCATAATAGCCTCACAGGGCTGCTGTGAGGGTGAAACAAAACCACACTTTTTAAGATTTTAATGCAGTAACTGACGCATATACAGTAAGTGTTCTATAGATTTTCTACCTGGGCCACTTCCTAGTTTTGTGACCTCAGTTAAGCAAGTTATCCACTACACATTCCAGCAGTCACATCTGAAAATGAGAAAGATAATATTTATCTCACAAAATTATTACTGGGAGGATTAAAGACATAATACATGAAAAAATCATAGCATAAAACTTGGCAACCCAAAGGCAGGCTTTCTTTCTTCATCCATATTTCACAGAAAGATTCTGATATGTCCTAAGTTAAGGATTCCAAGTTGGAAAAGCACAGCCACTTTTCTTCACATTCAAGAACCATCAGTACAATAGTATATTTATACCCCACACTTGTGATACAAGACTCTGTCTCTACTCTAAAATATACTGTTTTTTAGAGTGTGATCTTATAAAATACTTAGAGCTAAAATCTCCTTTGTATTTATAAGCCTTTAACCAAATAGATCAAGGAATGTGCACCATTTCTTAAAAGTCAGTGTAAAATGGTTGTGGAACTCTCCTGTGGCAAATGGCTTCTTTTAAAGAGAAAGATTTTTTGCTGTGATTTGCCAGCTTGCTATTCTGAGTCTCATTTGCATTGAAACTATTTCTCGATGTACAAAATCTGAAGCAATTCTAGATCTGGCTTAGGATAAATAATTTGGAGACGGGAGTTTGGAAGGGAGGATGATTAGATACTGGTTTTGAAGCTATTATAAGCAGGTCATAATGATGGAGCCTCCAGTGGACCAACCAAGTGAACTATTTGTGTTTTTTAATAGACATATGAGGGAGTGATTAGACTATGATATAAAAACGGGTAACTATTAAAAATGAATTTCAATTCAACAAACACTACCCAATGTGTGTTAAATTAAAGCTTTAAACTAGATGTTTTGGTGTGTAACAACTATTTTAAAACATTGAACTTCCTTTGCAGTAATACATATTATTCACTCAATTTTAAAACACCTATTAGGGGAAGAAAAATCATGAAGAGACATGAAGAGATACATAGTAGTCATGAAGTAAATTAAGTCTATTTTAAATATTTAGTCATTTTTATGTATATTATCTGATCACAGAAAGTAGACCATATTTTGGGTCATGACATAAATCTCAGTAAACTGAAGAAATTCAAGCCACACAAAGTATATCTCAAACCATAGTGAAATAAAATTAACAATAAATAACCATGATAAATTAAAGCTTTACGACCAACATCAGGAACTACTGGAAGTCCTAACTAATTTAATTAGACAAGAAAAGGAAATAAGAGGTATACAGTTTCAGATGAAAGAAATACTACAGTTTTGTTCATAGACTATATAATTTTCTATGTAGAAAATCCTAAAGAATTGAAAAAGGGGTGGAATTAATGTCATTATACCAAGATTGCAGAGTACAAGATTAATAGAAAAAAGTCAATCTTATTCATTATCATATGCCAGCAATAAGTAAGAGCAACTTGAAATTTAAAAAAATCACTTACTTTAGTTCTAAAAAATATTATATATAAGTCTGACAAAACTACGCACAACATTTACACAAGGAAAACTGTAAAAACTCTATTGCAAAATATAAAAGAACTAAATAAATGGAGACATATTTCATACTGATAAATGAGAATATTCAAAATTGTCAAGATGTCACTTCTTTCCAGCTTGATCAATAGACTCAATATAATGCCAATTAAAATCCCAGCAATTTATTTTATGGATTTAAACAAACTGATTTGAAAGGCTATGCAGAGAAACAAAAGACCTAGAATAGCCAACTCAGTATTGAAAGAGAACAAAATCAAGTGACTGGCTCTACTCAATTTAAAGCTAAATATAAAAATATAGTAATCAACACAGTGTGGTATGGGAAAAAATTTAGGTAAATAGATCAGTGGAACAAAATACATAGTAAATATATAGATGGACATAAGTAAAGTCAACTGATTTTTTAAAAGAAGCAAAGGTAACACAATAGAGAAAAGATGGTCTTTTCAACAAATGGTGCTGAATCCGAGACAGTCTTTCTCATCTTGTTCCTGCCTTAAGGTTACCAGGTAGAAAACTGTTGTCATCAGCTGTTTCTCCCAATATCATGCCTCATGAGGATCCTTCCCAACAGTTTCTACAGCAGAGCCTCCAAAGAGTATATAGTCTTCAGCACCTGGACCCTCAGGGAGCCCAGGAGTT
>CAUYPK010020163.1:0-18858 GCA_963574355.1 Loris lydekkerianus
AACTGCCTCTACCTAGATACAGCCAATGTGGTACCATGCCACTGGCCCGACCCTGTCACTCACCTCTTCCCCCGCCTTCTTTCCCTGAACCTTCTCCACAATAAAAAAATAAATAAATTCAAAAAATAAAAATAAAAAAAAAAATAAATAAATAAAATAAAATAAAATAAAATTACCATGTCATGCATAATGTCTCAGAAAAGTAAAATATTTAAGTATAAATCTAACAAAACATAGTCATGTCTTTTTTTTTTTTTAATTGAGACAGAGTCTTTGTTACCCTCAGTAGAGTGCTTTGTTACTCTCAATAGAGTGCTGTAGCATCATAGCTCAAAGCAACCTCAAACTCTTGGGCTCAAGCAATTCTCCTGCCTCAGTTTCCCTAGTAGCTGGGACTACAGGCACCTGCCACAATGCCCAGCTATTTTTTTGTTTGTTTGTTTAGCAGACCCAGGCCAGGTTCGAACCCACCAGGCCCGGAGCATGTGGCCGGCGCCCTAACCACTGAGGTACAGGCGCACAGGCCGTAGTCAGGTCTTATGTGTTGAAAACCCAAAAACTGCTTTTTTAAAAATATCAAAGATGAGATTAATAAAAAGACATACAGTGTTCATGGATTGAAAGGCTCAATACAGCAAAGATGTCTTCTCCCAAAATTAATAAACAGATACAACGTAATTCCTATCAAAACCCCTGCAAGACTTTTGTAGACATAAACAAGACTATTCTAAAATTAATATGGAAAGGAGCTAGAATAGCTAAAATTATTTTTAAAAAGAAAAATACAGTAAGAAGAATCATTCTACCCAATTTCAAGGCTTCAAAACTTATCATGTAGCTATAATAATCAATGCTGTAAGGTATTGACAAAGAGACAGACACAGATCAATGGACAAAATAGAGAACTTAAAAGAAATAGTGTATTCGACTGATTTTTTATAAAGATGCAAAAACAATTCCATGGGGTAGCACTAAAGAGATCCTTAAGATGTAGAATAGTTCTCTGTCTTGAATAGGCACACAATCTACAAATCTTATACAATGACAAAGAACTGTGCATACACTTTGTACTAGGTGAAGATCACCTTGGATCTCTATACTGTCTTTGTAACCTCTTGTAAATCTGCAATTATTTTAAAATAAAAATACATGAGGCAAAAGATTTTTAAAAGCCAACACAATTTGTTAAAAGTCATAAAATAAGTAGCCAACAGCTCTTGAATACCACTTAGCTAGTTCTCATGTTTTTATTTCTATCAGAAGTACTGACTCTGATGTCTTCTCTTCTGAAGAATAGTTAGTAAATAAAGCCAATGGTGCTGAAGAGAGAGAAAAGTCCACTTCAAATGTAAACATAAAAGTCAAATAAAACTGGCTAACTCAATTTTGCAGACAATTGAATGCCAGTCACGCTGGATGTATGGTTTATCTAATGCTCCTTCCCAAGACAATCTTAAGAAAAAAGAGGAGGGGAGAAATGGAACTTGTATTTCATAGAATCCTTTGAAGTGGAAGAAAAATGTAATCCAATAAATATTGCTCTGGAGATGCACACAGAGCAGAGACCAGTAATGACAGGGTTTACCTGGGGGTACTCTTAATTCACACAGCTATGGTTACAAGGTGTTCCCCAAGTAACTGGGGCTGCTGTTGCAGTTGGGAGAGCATAGGCATCATGTAAGCTGATGCTCACACAGGCATGCACATGTACACACACACCCTTATTTAGTCACAAATCCTTAAAAGAGAACAAACATTTAATTCCCTTATAAAACAGATGAATGCTTTATAATTTACTAGCAGCTGCTGGCAGCAATGTGCTCTGTGCTCATATTCCTATTAAGCAAGCTGTGGCTGATTTATTAAAAGCTCAGATACATCAAAACAAATGACTGAGACATCATTACAACACTATTTACAACCCCTTAATGGGGTTACCGGTAGGGGCAATGCAGTACAGACTGCAATTGGCTTCCCTTCTGTTAGGAGTTGCTTCCCTTAGATGGGAGCTGTCATTCTCAGGTGAAAAAAAGACCATTCATGGTGAGACAGGAGATAAGTTCCCATTCCTGTGAGGGAATGAAGACCACCTGTGACTTACAGCAGAGCATGGGATCTAGTAAAAACTCTGACAGTCCCTGATGGGCTGTAGAAAAGGGAGCAGATAGCTGCTCTCGCTATCTTGTCCCTCAGTTTCTCTCTCTGTGGCATCAGTACACACACACCCACCAACCACCTCCATCAACTTCTATTCTCCAAAATAAATCCAGCATGAGGAGAAAAGCCCTTTGAGGAAAATGAAAGAAGAAATTTGGAAGAGTTTTTTTAACAAAAGGATCACATGGTGCTTGGGTGGGAAGAGGACAAGAGCAGAGCTATTTTACAGGCTACCCATGAAGTGTGGGGTCAGGCCTCTATAAGTTTAGAGCCCTCTAGCTTCCCTTTCTCTGTCCTCATCCTTCATCTATGGCTCCCTCCTTACTCTCAAGTCCAAGTGTCTTTTGCTCAGCTTTCTACTCTTGCCCTCCTCACAAGGTATGAGCTGAGCAAAGCCTTGATTCTAGTCTTTTATTCTCTAGTATAAAAGTAAGCACACAGATCCTCATTCCTGGGGCTCCAGCCCTTTGAACAACAAATCAATCTGAAGGAGGGAAAAAAAGATCATAGAAACAGGGTAGACTGAGGAAAGCCAGGCAGATCTTCGGAGATGTATTTGTGCTGAGGCCCAAAGATAAGATGCTTTAGTTGCTATGACAGAGCAAAGTAGATGCTCTGAACACATCGTGCTTAGAACAAAATATAAAGTCTTTACCAAGATGTACAAGAAGTGAGAAAACCTACTAAGAGGGCAAGAATCTCAGGCCCAGTTTTTCCCACAGACCTTTGTGAAATCCTCAAACGCAGGACACTAGTCTTGTTCCTTTCTGCAACACTCAGCTTTGACACCCTAGAGACTCAATCAAGAATGAATGAGTCAATGAATGAACAAACAAACTAATGCTTCTGAGAGTTCAGCAGTCTTTGATCTGTATGGTACATTCTAACAAGCCACCTTAAAGGACGGGACAGGTAATAATATTTTAAAGAAATTGTACAAGTACTGGGTGAGGGAAAGGAGAGAGAAAGGGGGAGTAACAGGAGTATAAAAATGCCTCCTTGCAAGCTTAAGAGGTAAGGCTCTGGCACACAAATGGCTAGCCTTTAGTGCTGCCTTGACCACTAGCTACTGTATGATGTGGTTCAAATTACTTAGCTTGTTCCATCTTATTTTCTCATCTGTAAAATGGGAATTATTAACACCTGGATCAGAAAGACGCTAGTATTTATTATCAATACTATATAATAGATTCTGAGCCCACTGCACAGGAAGAAGGGATCAACTAAGGAAGAACACAAGAGAAGTCTACTGCCCCAACTCTCTGCAAAGTCAACCTCCAAACACTGTTCTTAGAAATTTCAACTGACTGTAAACCCAATAAAAGCCACACAGTAATAAGATTGCCAAAAAGAAGCTAATGTGATCTTGGCTTGCATTAAGAGAGCCACACAGTCCAGAACAATCATAGAATGGTCAACTACGTGATTTTTCTTCACTCTCAGGCCACATCTATCAGCAGCGAGCTTTGTAAACAATAGTATTTCTAGAAACAAAAATGCATGCTTAATATGTCAACAAAAGATGACGTTCTAGAAACAAAAATGCATGCTTAATATGTCAACAAAAGATGACGAAAAAGAATTCCTAAACAAATGTGAAAAAAAAATCATAAAACTTGTGAGTGGTAAGGGAGGAGAGTAGTCTTCTAGTCTTAACCTTCATTCTGTGATGTGACAAAAGAAACCCAGAACAGTGAAGCTCCTCAACATGGACCTCATAAAAGCAGGAATATGCGTGTAATTTATTGTTATCTGTGAGTGTCCAGAACATGGACCTCATAAAAGCAGGAATATGTGTGTAATTTATTGTTATCTGTGAGTGTCCAGAACAGAATCACAGCCCAACCACCTGATTGCCAGGAGTTATGCTGACAACATCAATAGCTGCCTCTGATTGGCTTGGGGGAAATAGAGAAGGAGTACAGAAGAAAGATATGGGGGATCTAGACCAATTCAGCTCACCTCCAGGTCTGTCTAGGGCTACGGTTCTCAACCTGTGGGTTGCAACCCCTTTGTAACAATAAAAATACACCTGCGGCATTAGAAAGGTTGAGAACCAGTGGTCTAGGGTCAGCACAGATCCACACCCTATGTGGCAACTGCTCACCAGTATAGTTTTAGGGAACTGAACTCTTCCTTCATTTGCAGACACTTCTCTCTGCTGTGATTTCAGAAGAAATAGGCCAAAGTTATCAACTTTCCTTTTCCATACTGGCTTCTGAGTCATGTCATTGTAACCACTTATAAACCAAGGATGCACTAAAAACCCAGGGAAGACATGCTTTTGGTGAACTTTTACTTCAAACTCAGAAGCCCACACAAGAGCATCAGTGTGGCAGGAAACACCTATTCCCCCTTCTTTGGCTAATAAAAATAGAGCTCTGAGTTTATGAGGGAGACAATGAGACCAGTCACAAGGAATCAAGTATGTAAGGTGTGCTCAGCCAATCTGTCTTCTATATTCTCTTTACCAGTGACTGAAGGAGGGAAGAAGGGAATTGTAAAGTGACCCACGTCCAGTGAATGAGATATAAATTTTCTGCAAATGAGATGCAAATTTTCTGCAAACTTTTAGAAAAAAATCATCCTCCTTGATGAAAGAAAAAAAAAAAAAATCAGGAGTATTAGGAATATTCTTTTACTCCTGGCATCCTTTCTTCTTGTTTTGTATGCTGAGAAGATATTATTCTAGAATCACGGCAGCTCTCTTATAGGGGTGAAATCTAGCATAATATGAATGGCAGAGGGAAATAAAGGATGAACAGAGCTTGAATCTTAGAACCTCTGAATCAACCCTTGGAACTTCCCTATTGCCAACTTCTTGGGCATAATAAATACTTTGTTATCTGGGTTTCCTATTACTTACAACTGAAAGCATCCTATTATGCCCATTTCACAGAATGGGGAATATGAATTTTTAGAGATTTAATTAATTTTACAGGACAGAAGCCTAAATGTGCATAGAACATGATGTTAGGTAATATATAACACAATTCTGGGTCAAAGAGGAGGGGAGGAGAGATTAAGATTCCCAAATGCCAGGGCTAAGATCCACTAAAGGAATTCAAACATTCTACCATGCTCTAAGAAACAACAGACTTGGACAGCTGAAGTCCCAGGGGTACAGTTTGTGTTCATGAAAAACCCTGAATGTTTCACTTGGTTAAATATTATGCTTCTCCTTTTTTAACATTTCCATTTAAATGTAGATTTTGACCTTCTCTTCAATGAAATATTAATATGAGTATAAAATATATATTACTCATCATCTGAGAGAGGGGTCTTTTTCCAGAGTCTGTCATGCTTCCTCTCTGATGTTTTGGAATGACTTCTGAAAACCATGACAGTTTTATCTGCTGCACTCAACTTTACCAAATGCCTCACTGAATGACTGAAAGCTGGAAGACCACATCCTTTTCAGACAGATGTTGGGATTGTTTATGTCTGTTTAATTTCTTTTATTCAGTTATCAGCAGGATTGATTTCCTTACTGTAATAACTACTTAAGTACGAGGTGGGCAAAATGAAAGCTGTCTCCAGCAATACAAGGCAAAGGAAAGGCTCAATTATTTGAAAATATCTCTTTTCCTAAATAAGTAGCCTATATGAAGATTAACTGAGGTTTCTATTTCTATTAACTGTAGCCCATTAAATAGAATGGAAGATTATTTTTTAAATCACAAACTATTCTACTTGTTCAGCTTTATCACATTCATTATTCAATCAGTCAAATGATGACTAAGGGAATAAAGATTGGTTCACGTGTGCATTTTTCCGTATTTATTTCTCTGATCATGCTTAATCACCATTATAGGACACAAAGATACTATTAAGCCTCTTTCAAAGAAAACTGTCCCTAACATTGACTGCTGAAGTAAAAAGAAAGTTGTATTGGAGTTGAAGTATTTTTGAAGTCTTAACTTCTTGGTTGTGGACCTTTGTGAAAATTACTTCACCTCTCTGAATCTCAGTTTCCTCATCTCTAAATGAACAGTAAAGCATGCTTACTTTATAGTTCTGCTGCAGACTGATTACCATAAGCCCTCAGAAGTTTCCCTCACTGGTAAATGAAACACCTCAGCAACTAGCCTCTGAGAGAATCTTAAAATACTGACATTCCACCTGTTAACTCTGAAACTAAGTCAGCCATCAAACACCAGAGGTCACTGCTTTGTCATGTATAATCCCCATTCATTCTCTTACTTACCTATTCAACACTTTTGCTCATTCAACAATTATTTACTGGAAAATTCCTACTATTTTCCAGGCATTTTTAAGTATTTAGTGTTAACAATACAGAAATGTTTCCTGCCTCCATGGGGTTTATAATGTTATTCTCTAATAGACTTCCTATTGAAAAACTCTGCCCTAGCAACAAGCCCCTTCCTGCCTCAATTCTCCTTACTCTCCATTCCAACATGAATGACCATCCATTAGTCCTGTAATCCACGGAACCCATTTTACTTGGTTCACCCTTTAGTGCTTTCATTTTAACACTTTTTTCATTTTATTCACAAGGCCTTTACTGACTACCTCTTGCAGGTCCATTGGAAGAGATGAAGACCAAAGTGCTATTCCAAATACCTCTCTCTTCTAGGTCCAGATCCTACCCTTGAATCACAACCTCATCTTAACCTAAACAAACAGCCTACTCACTGGTCACTGTCACTGGGTGATAAGGTACTAAACACTGCTCTTCGCCCAGACTCAGCTTAGACACCATCGAGCCCTCCACCTGGCACATTGTCCAATATCAGCCCTACACACAGAACAATCCCATATTGAGGTTCTCACCATCTCTGAATAAACTCAAGCCAGCATGCCTGGCTATCAATGAAGTCTTATACCTTTCAGAAGTTCTAAGCTGAGACAGGATATCAGCAAAGAGCCAACCATATGGGATTTATTGCACCTCCCCTCCTTGTTTTGGTCATGCTACCACCATGCACCTGAAGCAAGTCCAACTGCTAGTATCACAGGACCAGAAGCTCAAACCAGCTGACTACAAGAATAGCACCAGTGACAATGCATCTAAATAGGTAAAATAAGAGATACTCACTAGTGTTACCAATGGTTTAGGGTTGGGGAATTTGAACAAACTAAACTACTTTTGAAACTGTTTAAAATTTCCACCAGCTTCATGGGTCACAAAGAGAAGGCCAAAACAAAAACAAAAATAAAAAGAAAAATCCCACAACTTTTTTCTCACACACTTTTGTGATAAAAAAAGAATTATCAGCTGGGCACAGTAACTCACACCTGTAATCCAAGCACTCTGGGATGCTGAAGGGGGTGGATTATTTGAGCTCAGGAGTTCAAGACCAGCCTGAGCAACAGTTAGACCTTGTCTCTAAAAATATCTGGCATTGTGGCAGGTATCAGTAGTCTCAGCTACTCAGGATGCTGAGGCAAGAGGATCACTTAAGCCCAAGAGTTTGCTGTGAGCTATAATGCCACTAAGCTCTCTACCCAAGACAACATAGTGAGACTCTGTCTCAAAAAAAAAAAAAAAGAGTTACCCATTTTAATCACATCAGAATCAGCTACAAAAAACTTTGGATGTTTCTAAAAACCAATTCAGCTTAAAGGTCTAAAGAGGATGTTCATTCTGAACAATAATATGCTTAATCATAGAGCCACACTGAGATATGTTTATCTGGATATGTGTTGTTATAAAGTAAAACTCCTTCATCCCAGCATTACATTCACTTCTTTTAATCCTTTAAAAAAAAATCTATTGAATTTTTCTCCAAACCAAAGCATAATATTGAGATAGCAACAGATTACTAGATAAGGTATTCTTTTTTTTTTTTTAAGATAAGGTATTCTTAAACACCACCCAGGTTTCTAAATTCTACATAAGGCATTCCCAAATAGGAAAGCATGCATGAGGTAAACCTCTGACATAACATGTAAATTTTTCTGTGAATTTACAGCTTTCATGAGTTATTATCCAAAAGTTTAAGGACATGTCTCACTATTCTCTATGATAAATCAATAATTAAACTGAGATACTAACTCTTTCAGTCACCACTACTATCATAAAAACTAATATTTATTCAGTACTTGGATTGTGAGAGGCATTAAGCACCACAGTTATGTTTGTTAATATAATACTTAATATCCTCAACAGAACATGTCACTTAATAACCTCAATAGAACTCTGTGATATAATAATTATTATACCAAATTTACAGATGGACTCTGAAAGATGTTAAATAAGTAATTTACCCAAGGCCCTACTATCTATAAGAGATGACAATATTTGAACTTGGACAGCCCATTTTTGTTAAAAACATTTCCAAACATTAAAATTATGAAATGAATACTGAAATTCAAAATTGGTATTATTTTGCCAAATTCATTTACCTACACACTGACTTTTATCTCTCATGGAACTATGTGAAAGTGTACGGCAGATATGAGAATTCCATGATAAAATATTAATACTTAACAAACATTTCCTAAGAATAAAGATATTCATCTAACACAACCAAAATACCATTATCACACATAAAACATTAACAGTAAGTTCCTAATGTTATCTGATAGCCCAGCCATATTCAAATTTCCACAACTGCCTCAAGCATCTTTTATAGCAGTTATTATTTTCAAGCCAGATTCGATCAAGACTATACATTACATTCGGATGTTGTTTTCTTAGTCTCATATAATGCAGAATAATGCTCACTAGTGATTTACTTTTTCATGACACAGACTTTTTGGAGAGATCCAATCAGTTGTCTTGAGAATGTTTCACATTCTGAATTTGTCTGACTTTCTTCATAGTGTGAATTAATTTGTTTCTCTGGCCCCCACATTTTCCACACACCAGATGAGATTCAAATTAAACATTTCTGGCAAAAGTTGGTAATGCTATGTACTTCATCACATCAGGGGGCTCATGTTATCAGGCTATCCATGCTATATTTGACTACTTTGTGAAGGTGATGATCATCACTGTAACAGCATAGTAATCTACAGGATATTCTTTAACACCATAAAATTATTCTATTCCCCAACATCCTTCTAACTAATGGTTTTGCATTGATGGCCCTTGCCTGAAACAAATATTTCACTGCAGGCTACAAATGCTGATATTCTGTTTCCTTCCATATGTCATTTTCTAGCATCCATTTGTAAAGTAGAGCTTCTTTTCCAGTATGGAAGAAGTATATCTCATTAAAGACGGGTAAATTTTCATTCTTTCTTTTAATTTCCCATTTTTAGAATGCTAAGTTACCATAACTATCTCTTGTTTTATATTCAATTGCAGTAGTTCTTTTAATGTACAAATTGTCTAAAATCTGACCTTTAAGCGTTGGGAGCCCAGTGCTCTTACCCATCACATTCATTATATTTAGGAAAGCTCAACAAAACTACATTTATTTGCTTAATCTTAGAATCCTGTGGGAATCATAGGGCTTCTCCTAGTGGAACACTTAATAAGGATGTGTTTTTTATAAAGCACTTCCTCTACAGATATCAGACACTTTAAATTAGTACTAAATAAATGAAGCAGCTATTAATAAGCTCAAGGCTTGACAAGAATCTTAATTTTGTTTCAGAGCTTAATGTGAACAAAAGCAATAGACACCAATAGAACATGAAATTTAACTCTAAGAAACGCTTTTTGGAATATAAGTAGATTTCTTTATATCTCCTCAACAGTTCTCCTTCAATACAGACATACTCACTGATACATAATCAAAGTACAATACAGGAATTAACTAAAATATAAAACAATTTGGAATATTCAGGTTCAGGGGGATTAGCAAATATTGGCTTTCAAAAACACTGGGCCACATCCATAGAGTTTTTAATTCTACAGATCTGGTACAGAATCAAAGAATTTGCATTTCTAACAAATTTTCAAGTGATGCTGATTATTGTTTCACTGAGCACACTCTGAGGACCATTGGCATAGACAGATTCCTATTTCTTATTTCCCTCTTATCTCTCCCTACTCTCTCTGTTCCTCTTACTTCTCCCTCCTCCTCCTTCTCTACTCCCCCAGTCAACCTCCTGAGCCTCCTCATATACTGAATTTTGCAATGTATAACGCGTGGTTTTTTGCCCAAATTTTTGAGGGGAAAAATAAGGGTATGTACTGTATGTGGGTGGTACATTTTGGGAGTAGGGGAGCCCAGTGGGGCCACCATGCACTTCAACCTGGGCCTGCTGGGCACACACAGTTTCAGTCTAGGAGGATCCAGGGATGAGGTGAGAGTGGGACACAACGACCTCTGCCAAGTGCTGTGATCAGGGGAGGATTCAGTGGCAAGGCAGAAAACAGCTGTGCAGGGTGAGGGCCTAAGGCGGAGGCACAAGGCCCAGACAAAGAGGGGATCGCCAGCCCCACACAAGACCCAGGGACCTGCCTGGCTGCTATAGGCCGAGTGGCCTCAGAAGCTCCCACCGTGCTGGCCATGCATCTAGGCAGCCATCTCAGCCACAGCCCCTGATGTGGAAGGGAGGGAATGGCTCCTTAGAGACAGAAAAGGGGCAGGCTGCAGAGGGTGGTATGATCTGTACGTTTACCAGGGGAGTGTTAGCCCTCCCCAGATGTGTCTCTCCCAGCCAAGAGCCGACTACTTTCTCAAAGGGCACTTTCTTGAAAGTTTGGGCGAAAAATGTAGGTGTGCATTATACACAGGAACACATTATACACGGCAAAATATAGTACTTCACTCTCTTGCCAGGCTTCCTGTACCTACAAAACAAATGACAACAAAAAACTCAATAACAAACACAGCTGGCTATAAGACCAACAGTGAACCAATAAGGTACAGAACCTGAGATACTGGTGTTATACTTCTGGCTAAGGCCTGCTTTTCCCAAATATATCCCCTCCATACTACTTTTCTTCTCCAACTGTCTATGCATGAAGGAAAAAAGTATTTAAATAGGAGCAGGGCAGTGTCCAAAAATTAGATTTGGTTTTTCTATAACTCTCAGAGGAGATATGAGCATCAGATTGACGTATTGATGTCTTTTTTTTTTTTTTTTTTAAACTGGAATCCCAGTTATTATCTTTTCATGCTATTACATGAAGCTAGACAAAATAAGGTCATGCTATAGAAGACATCCTGGAGTTAAGTCATATTCAACATGTTTGACCTATACATCTATGCCTATAATCTGAAACAGTAAAAAATTATGCAAAAAATTTTCACTGGCATTTACTAAGTTACTGCTATACTCCAGAACTTGGTGCTCAACTCTGCACAAAGAGAAGACCAGATCACACTAGAGTTTCACCCACCAGACTAGACCAGAGTAGTCCAATAAGTAAGGCAGAGCCAAATACAACACAAGTACTATCCAGAATAATTTTGGAGCACTGTAAGATGTCCAAGTCAAAAGAGAGGCAGTGAAAGTCAGCAATTCATTATTCACCAGACATGCAGATCTCAATGCCAACTCTAGCCCAGAGATTTTCAGCTGGTAATGGGGATTAAGACACTCAAAAAAAGCCTTTTGTTTAACACATATTTTATTCCAAATACTCCCAACAACTCTGAAAATCTATAATAATATATCTGTAAAAGCTTCAGTTGGCTTCAGTGGATACAGAAGAAGAGAGAATGGGACAGAGCTGATGAGAAATATCTGTTCCCTATTATGATTTTAATTATGGCCAAAAATACAGCAATCTGAAGTTCATATCCCTAACTAAAGCCAAGGTTTATAATTATGCCCCGTGTGGGTTTCTCAGAAACCACAGCAAAAGATGAATAAATGGAACACATGGTCAATGCCTGGTGCCTCCTTTGAACAATAGCAGCGCATCCACTACCTACGTGATAGGGTAGGAAAATCAAACAAGGGAACATATCTGAAGCACTCTGAACAGTGTCTGGCTTAGAAAGTGTTAGTGCTTTTCCTAATAACATCAAAATCCCCTTAAATATGTTTCTTTATCTGTAAAATAAAAATATGCTCTCTAACTCACCTCAAATTCAGAGCCCCACATTCTTCCAACTTTATGTAAACTTCAAATATTATCCACTCAGTTTTGTCAGATGCACAAAATACAAAAGCTTGGATCAGAATGTGGGAGCCTATGTAAGTCCTCTACAGTTGTCAGATACCAGCTCCCATTTCAGTATTTATCTATATCTATGAGCCTTGCGAAACAAAGCAATTCATGACATCAAGAGATAAAAGAAAAAGAGAAAATCTAGTCCAGAGCCCTATCTGCAGGAAAAAACTACCTGAGCTTCCTGTTTAATAAAGAGCCATAGCACAAACATAGTAAGAGTAGCTACACATCCCAGGGAGGCTAGTTTGCAAGGCTGCATTTTATGCCAGATTTAACCAGTCAAAGTTAAATGGAAAACATGTGTATTATTAATAAAAGGCTCAGTGTCACTTTATTTCTTATGCTACAGCATAATCGATGATGCCAAAGAGAGCTAAGAGCTTTTAAAATACACCATGTGGTCCCTTAACAAACATGACGCCTCCTGATGAACGCTTCTCTGCTGGTGTCCCTGGCAAATAAGCAAGAACACACAGCAAATTGCTGCATGTGAATAGCAAGCCCCCATTTTCTTCTCTGACACAAATGGCTCAGCAATGACTCATGGTTAAGACCAGGAGGCAGAGAGAGGAAGGGCAGGCAACTGCAGACTCCTCTCAGTGGGGCACTTAGGGGTGTAATGAAGCAAGCAGCAGCTGGAATCAGCGTGGCCCCCCTGAGTAGCATAAAGAGAACAGAAAGGTAACCAAGAGAGAGACATCTAGATTCAAAGCTTAGCCCTACCAAGTTCTGCCTGGGTAACTCTGGGCAAATTAACCTTTCTGAGCATCTTCAAGATAGAGAAAATGCTACTGTCTCCAAAGGGTTGTTGCAAAGAACAAAGGACTAGTAACAAGGATAGCTATCATTACTGATAGCTTCTCAATTACCAGGACTACCACAGGATCTACGTGTATTAGTCCCATGGAGTCATCATAGTAATTTCCATGGGCCTATATTATTATTATTATTATTCCCATTTTCAAATGAAAAACTGAAGCAAAGACTTGCCCCTTTAGTCCTCTTAGCCATCATCCCAAGCCAGGTCAAGGTCTCTTATAAGTGATCTTACAGGGTCTTTCTTTAGAGCACTTATCACACTCACAGGGGTGGCCAACCATTTTTCCCCTCTGCTGCACATTAAAAAAAAGAGCTGTCTTAGGCCACACATTAAATACACAAACATTAACAAAAGCTGATGAACAAATAAAAAAGTCCTTGCATTATTTTTGCAATATACAATACCAATGATAAGCAAAACAGCCCTTATATAATCTACATCCCCTGCCATACACTCACAAGAGCAATGACATTTAACATTTACTATGCACCACTCAATTGATTTTGTCCATCTCCCTACACCCACATCCAGAGTAAGATCAAAGTACAAACTGTGGGTATCCCCCTAAAGTTGTCTCCAACTTTTACTGCTAGACACACTTATCAGGCTCAACAGTTATTTTGAGCAATGAGTAAATGCTAATATCACTGTTATTGTTAAAACTGTTTTTTTTTTGTTTGTTTGTTTTTTTTAAACCCGTTTGTCACTTTGTCACCCTCAGTAGAGTGCTGTGGCGTCACATCTCACAGCAACCTCCAACTCCTGGTCTTAGACAATTTTCTTGCCTCAGCCTCCTGAATAGCTGGGACTATAGACACCCACCATAACACCCGGCTATTTTTTTGTTGCAGTTTGGCCGGGGCCAGATTCAAACCCGCCACCCTTGGTATATGTGGCCAGCGCCCTATTCACTGAGCCATAGGTGCCACCCAAAATTATTTAAATTTTTATTCTAGGATTCCAAGTACAGTTAAGCTGACCACCCCAGCAACAGTAACAAAATAGTCAACATACAAAGGTGATCAATATAAAGAACTAGGTCTACTGTACTGATGCATAAATGTGGTACATGTCCAGTCTGTGAAAATTAGATCAACTTAAGGAGGTCATCCATGTAGGGAAGTGGTCAACTATGGGAGGTTCTGCTATATTTGGACTAACTGAGACAGAGTTCGTATGTACAAAAAGTGAATGCAGGTTTCCAGAGCACCTATAGCAAACCTCTTTGCCACTGCCCCAAAGGAGTTTAGTCTGGTAATTTACTCCCCAACAGCTATAAACCCAAGTGATTTAATCATATTAAGAATCTACTTATCAGGCCAGGCGCAGTGGCTCACTCCTATAATCCTAGCACTCTGGGAAGCTGAGACTGGTGGATAGCCTGAGCTCAGGAGTTCGAGACCAGCCTGAGCAAGAGTGAAACCCCTACTAAAAATAGAAAAAATAGCTGGACATAGTGGTGGGCCCCTATAGGACCAGCTACTTGGGAGGCTGAGGCAAGAAGATCACTTGAACACAAAAGTTTAAGATTGCTATAATGTCCAAGGCTATCTATCCAGGTTGACAGTGAGACACTGTCTAAAAAAAAAAAAGAATCCACTTACGCAAACATATTAGAGAGCTTTCAAATGGAGCTACAAAAGAGGAAAGACAAATCAACCACAAAAAAAATCTACCATAGGTTACCTTTACAATTAATGTCCCTAAATCCAGTTAAAATAGTTCAAATTACATAAATTATTCAAAATGCAGTATCTTTATCTACTGCACAGAGATTAAACAATTCTGTATTTAGTTTGGTTTGGGTCTGGTTTATGTTAGAGAGATGAAGCCTCATTGCGTCACCCAGGCTTGTCTCAGACTCCTGGTCTCAAGCAAACCTCCTGCCTCAGCCTTCTAATAGCTGGGACTACAAGCATGTACCACCACACCTAGCTCTATATTCAATTTTATGTACCGGCACTATATTCTGTTGTGAAAATTTGTTCACAGCTGATTGTTTCAGAAGTGTAGCCAGCCAGTTCCCCAAACACACAAGGCAGAGGACAATTCCTATTTGTTAAAGACACCATGGTTACCACCCATCCATAAAAAGTATACGCTGGTGTACACATTCTTAGCTAGTTTGAGTAGATACCTGTTAATACTTGTAACTACACAGAAGAAAATATTAGTTTCATCTGAAATATGCAAGTCCAAAAATATAGGTAAGAGATAAATGTACAAAAATATACAACCTTTTGGACCTCAGTCTATCACTTTGACAATTCTTACACATACAATTATTTTAGTCTCTCTGATCATCAACTGAAAACAGATAAATGAGGGCCTGTGCCAACTCCTTCCATCAGCCATGTCAAGAAGTGGTGGCCAGGAAGCAATTCATTAGGGGACAATAAACTGCTGCTGCTCAAATGCGCTTATGCTCTGGTACTGTCAAACCTCTTCACCTTCTTCCCAATAACCATACTCATACCTGTGCATCTGAACTAATAAACATCTTCCTCACCTCTGGATTGATGTATCTAGCATTCAACACCTTAAGTATGCTACATGATTCCAGGGAAGTAGATGTTTACAACCACTGAACTCCTGATAAAGCCAGAAACAGGCACTGAAACTTTTGAATGATATATGCCTTCCACCCTAAATCAGTCTTCAGACTTTCCCAAACTCACCAAAATTATTCTTTGTCTGTGGCAATCTCTAGAAATCTTGCTTTTGTCACATGCCTAGGTTAACAAGAAGTAAAGAGAAGAGCTGCAGTACCTGTTATGGTTTAGAGGTCTCTCAGCACAAATCTTCAATGCTGAATCAAAAGAGCTATGTAAAAAAATGGCATTTATTTCTGTAATATTTTCCCCTAACCTAAATTCCCTCTAAGCTCCCACTCATAGTGATAGGATTTATCCTCTCTAGAGGATACTGAAATGAGAAAAATCAGAAGATCTGAGTTCTGAGATCTATTTATGATATTTTCCATGAATGTGAAAAGGAAAACAGACATCCCATGGATTTTGCCATCTCTGTATAAGCTTCTTTCATGTTCCAGGTTACAAACAAGTTAAAGGCAATAATTTAATTCTCTTTTCCTTGTTTCTGCCCATCTTTAATGAGTTCTAAGGTATGGCTGCTCTTTGTGTCTTCATCTCCAGCCAACTGGCTCCAGAAATTAGTGAGATTAAAAATGAGCATAAAGGAGATGGTTCAAGATCTCCTTTGGATAAATACTCCAACATTTGTCTAATTCTCAAGTTATATAAGATTCCTGGCTCTTCCAGAGTAAAAAGTTGACAGAACATAGAGGAAAAAAGAAACAAACTAAGAGGCTGGGGAGATATACATGGAGTAGAGAGGAAAGATACAAATGGAAAAAATAAATGAGAGAAAAAAGGATAAGTGAAAACTTCATTTATAAGAGTAACAGGAAAAGAAGATATACAGAAAGCAAAAAGTAAACTAGCTATGCTTTATTTGCAGCTCATTTCTGCAGGACCACACTCAGTAGGAAATTTTATAGGATACTCAGCATCTACCCCTTTCTGGCTCCTTTTAGCAGCCCAGCAATAGTAGTGCCTAGCATTCTCACAGAGCATTGTAAAATAGTTCCTATTTGAAGTCTACATCAAGGCTTGGTTTGAGTTTGGGGCTTTGCATGCTAGTTACTGAACATAAGGCTGGGATTATGCTGGTGGTAGCAAAGGAACATAGAGAATCTAATATGCTAGGGCAACTAGAATTTATTGGATTAAAGTCATAAAGTAGAAATTCTTTCTGTGTATTATTTCACAGAGCCAGAATCAAATGTTTCAACAAATTCATTCTGCTGGCAAAGAGGGAAAAAGCCAGCTCTTTCCTAAACCTCTCTCCAGCTTTCAGAATTGGCTCAGGAGCTTTGGAAACATCGCCTGCATGTTCCTTTATTCAAGTAAGAAAGGCTAAGTGGGGAACCCTACCTAAAACAAAAACTCAAACTTTTGAAGTATGTAGCACAGAAGAGATGCCTAACTAGGCCTCAAAGTAAACAATTTTATTTTAAAATAATTTTTGAACCCTAGCATGAAGAGGCCTTTCACTGCATGTACTTGGGTAAACAGACTGTTGTCGTATGTCCAGAGAAAATGATGAGCCTACAATGTGATGAGGCGAGCAAGACTGAAAAGAAGAGTGAAGGAGAGGTGCAGTAGAGTATATTGACATGGAAATCTGTCTCACCATAAAAAGGAGAAAAAACCAGCAGGTTAAACCAAATATCAAGGACTTACTTTGAAAACCTCTATTGCTCCCTAAGTTTCCAAGGGCCTAATACAGTGGTTCACAACCTAGCTTATTTATGTACCTGTTGGGGGCAGGGAGTATGGTTGGTAGTTCTAGAATGGCATGGCAGCTACTACCATGCATGACCCAGAGAATGATGCTGACCACTTGGTCAGATGTTGGATATTGCACACTCCCCTGTTTCTCTCTCACCTGAGTCAAATGGCATTGGAGAGCAGGGAGACTAGTACTTTGGACTTTTTAATTATTCAAGTGGACTCTCATGTTGCTCCTTTAGAAAGCTAATACATTTTTGGTGATGTAACTGGTAAATTAACAATAGACTAGGAGGATAATGGTAGAAACCTACTGTCTAAGTCCATTTGTGTTACAATAAAGGGATACTTGAGGCCTGGCAATTTGTAAAGAAAAAAGGTTTAACTGGGCACAGTGGCTCATGCCCATAATCCTAGCACTCTGGGAGGTCAGGGTGGGAGGATTATTTGAGCTCAGGAGTTCGACCAGTCTGAGCAAGAGTGAGACCCATCTCTAATTAAAAAGAAAAACTAAAAGAAAAGAAAAGAAAAATTAGCCAGACATTGTGGTGGTGGGTGGCTATAGTCCCAGGTACTTGGAAGGCTGAGGCAGGAGGTTTGCTTGCACTCAGGAGTTTGAGGTTGCTGTGAGTAAAGAGGAATTTTGAGGAGAAAGTCTTAGTGACAGTAAAAATGCTGATTAGTTGTCCATGTTATGAGATGTGTTGCCTGGGGTCACCTAAAACTTCAGAGAGTATTTGATTTCCTTCTGTGATGTTCACGAGGTGCTTCTAGGATAGTTTATTTAAACATTAGTAATTAGTTATCATTCTTCCTCAGTACTTCTCAACTATTGCTTTAAACAGAATCACTTAGAGAGCTTGTGGTTTCTGGACTTTACCCAGAGTAATATGGGAGGTCTGGAATAAGGGGCTAACAATTTGAATTTCTAATAAGATCTCAATGACATCCAGGCTACTGGTCTAAGAACAACATGTTAAGAACCACTGTTGTGTTCAATTCTGTTTCTCTTCACATCTCTTCCTGCAAGCAGCCAATATGAAATTGAGCCCCCTGAAAGCATTCACCTTTGCTATTGACTTGATTATTATATAATTGTTATATAATTGGATTTTGACCTTTGAAAGGCCAATCATATTTGGACTACAAATTAATAGTAAACCTTAGTGAAAGCATTACCATAGTATCTAAGTTTTGATTCTGAACAATATTGCTCAAATTTAAAACTTGCCCTAGGGTGGCGCCTGCTGCTCATGGAGTAGGGTGCTGGCCTCATATACCATATCCCCAGACAAAAAAAAGGAAAAAAAGGAAAGGGAAAGGGAAAAAAGGGGAAGAAAAGGGAAGGGAAGGAAGGGAAGGAAGGGAAGGAAGGGGAGGAAGGAAGGGAAGGAAGGAAGGGAAGGGAAGGAAGGGAAGGAAGGGAAGGAAGGGAAGGAAGGGAAGGAAGGGAAGGAAGGGAAGGAAGGGAAGGAAGGGAAGGAAGGGAAGGAAGGCAAGGACGGGAAGGAAGGGAAGGGAGG
>CAUYPK010020166.1:0-30986 GCA_963574355.1 Loris lydekkerianus
ATCAGAGAAATGCAAATCAAAACTACTTTGAGATATCACCTAACCCCAGTAAGAGTAGCCCACATAACAAAATCCCAAAACCAGAGATGTTGGCATGGATGTGGAGGAAAGGGCACACTTCTACACTGCTGGTGGGAATGCCCAATAATACGTTCCTTCTTGAAGGATGTTTGGAGAATACTTAGAGACCTAAAAACAGGCCCTGCCATTCAATCCTATTAATTCCTTTACTAGGTTTATACCCAGAAGACCAAAAGTCACAATATAACAGACATCTGTACCAGAATGTTTATTGCAGCCCAATTCATAATTGCTAAGTCATGGAAGAAGCCCAAGTGACCACTGACCCACGAATGGACTATCAAATTGTGGTACATTTACACAATGGAATAAGAAAGATTTTGACTTTACCTCTTTCATGTTTACATGGATGGAGCTGGAACATATTCTTATTAGCAAAGTATCCCAGGAATGGAAGAAAAAGTATCCAATGTCCTCAGCCCTACTATCAAGCTAAATTATAGCTTTCACATGAAGGCTATAACCCAACTATAGCACAAGACTATGGGGAAAGGGCCAAGGAAGGGGAAGGGAGGGGGGAGGTTGTGGTGGAGGGAAGATAATGGGTGGGGCCACATCTATGGTGCATCTTAGAATGGGTACAGGCGATTGCACTAATGTACACAGCTATGATTTAACAATAAAAAATAATAATAATCATAATAATAAACTTGTGAAAAGGAGCAAAAAATGGAAGAAATACATATATGTGTGTGTGTATAAATATATATGTATATATTGCAGTACAGGTGGCACTATGGTGTTAGGAAACAAAGAACATGCACACTGCTTTTCCTACATATTAAACAGAAACTGGAACTTTCTAGTTGCATTGGCTCTGGTCTTCCTAACTTATTTGCCCTCAATCAGGGACTGGTCACTTCATCAGCATTCAGTCTCCATGTGATTGGGGTCCAAACACTCTCGCCAGCTTCCTTAGGAGACACATCAAACAGTGCCCCCTGACAACAACATGGCCTTCCTGAGGGTGCAGGGTCTGCTCAGTCCATCCCAACATGGTTGCCCAAGCTCAGCAACCAAGCCAGATCCAGCCATGCACTAGGACCCTGTGAACTATTCCTCTGGTACAGCCTTCCTACAATGGCACCACCCAGTTAGTAACTAAGCTGATCGGAGATCTATCCACCCCACCAATATTTAATCTCAGTCACTAGATGCTGTTCAAGTCCCCTCACTCCTTCAAGCAGTTTCAACTGCTTATGGAGCTGTTTAGTCCAGGACAATAAGCTGCAGGACAACTGTTTACTGTCCCCAGACTACAC
Organism: Loris lydekkerianus; assembly: GCA_963574355.1. Lineage (NCBI taxonomy): Eukaryota > Metazoa > Chordata > Mammalia > Primates > Lorisidae > Loris > Loris lydekkerianus. Next base: position 1,344 of record CAUYPK010020166.1, read on the forward strand.
GAGGGGAGGTCAGCCGGACCCTGCTCATATGCAAGCACTTGGCTTCTGTGCCAGCTCTCCTCAGCTCCAGACCTCGACTGCTCACTGTGGTGACCCTTGGAGTGATGTCCCTGTATAAGTTCTTCCAGCCATAGATGGTTGGAGGTCCAGTTCCCCTATCCAGTTCCCTGTTGCTATAAGTGAGTTAGTAAGGAGCTATTTCTAATCCACCACCTTGCTCTGTACCCTCCACACACTCCCTTCTTAAAAAAGTAAGTGTGGAAAAGAAACTGAGGCTCCAGTTGCTTGAATGACATCCCTGCTTATAAAACAATCGACAAAGAAAGAAGACAACTCCAGAGCTTTGATGTCTGGTCATCCCTATCATGGCACGCGTTCACGGTCTTCTCCATCATGACATAAGTGTTAGGCAGGAGAGGGTCTTGGACAGAGCCTCAGGATCAGTCACCAGAGTCCATGCTGTAGCCTGACAGCCACCCACCAACTCTAACCACATTCAGACCAACACCTCTCCTTTACAGCAAAGCACAAGGGTACTTAAGTGTGTGGCTAAGATTAAGCAGCCTCCCTACATTCACAAGAAAAGTCAGGTTGGAGTGGAATACTTTTTCTTAACACATATTTGCTTCAGTTCATTGTTGTGTTCTTATGACGTTTTTAATCCCTAGGGTAGCCTTCCCATAAAGGTAGTTCCCACCCACACACTAGACAGGAAATTCAGCAACATACTGAGGAGTGCTAACCCTGCAAACAGTGTCTCCAGCTCTTGGTCCCACACAGGAGTTGTATTTCTTATTCAATAAGTATGGCTGGAAGAACTTATACAGGGACATCACTCCAAGGGCACAGTGATATCACACTGTGATGTCACAGTGTGTCACACTGGTCTAGGTCCTTGAACAATTCAAGCAAAACCCTTTCTTATTAATAAGATTCCTGAGCACCTCATTCCACCACTCAAAACATTTCAACAGCTTATGCAGAAATAGAAATCAGTAGTAAATAAGCAGTAGGCAATCAATAAAAGTTTATTGAATGAATGACCAGCTCCCACAGTTATAAGATGAAGTCAGCATGATATGGTGGCTATAGAAGATAGTTCAGGGTTAGGTATGAATTTAACTACAGGCATATCACCAGCAAGTTATGAACTGAAGTCCGGAAACACACCAGCAAACAGGCCTCGATTTCCTCACTTCCAAATAGGAATAGTAGTAACTAGACTTCATAGGATCGCTGTGAGGATTCAGTGGAATTGTGGTAATACAGATAGATCTTGGCGTTGAGTAAAGTGCTATCTCATGAGTTTTGTTTCTTCCTTTCCACCTGTCAACCTTTCCCATGCACACTACCCTCTAGCCACATTGCATGGCTACCTGGTGCCCTCCGGGCAAACTCCTAGACCTTCTCCAGGGGTCACTAACCAGCCCCACCTCTGATATCTTTCCTCATTCCCACCATTTCTCCTGCTTCCCTTGCCTCTGGGCTAGCTCCCAAACACTGCTGCTATTATACCACTTACTGGGTTTGTTTTCCATTACACTGAAAGTTCCTTGCAAATAGAAATCACACTGGTACCTATCTACAGTCCCAGCCCCTAACAATGTTCCTCACATAAGTGGTGTGTGGGTAGTAACAGTCAAAAAAGAAGAAGTACTTGATACAGCAAGACTTCTGTGTGACTGTAACATTGTGGAGGGATAAGAGAGAGAAAAAGGGACATAAACTGATTCTCCTCAATAGATCTTTCTCAGTTTGAGAATAATATTCCTAAAGACTTCAAAGTAACCTGGTCTAATATTTCAATAGGTGAAACAAACTCCATTTCATACCACACAGACTGATATGCTTCCTCTGTCAATGTGTCACCTACAATCTAGTTGATGAAGTGTCTGCAGTCAAGACACGGAAACCTGCACCTGTGCAGTCCCTCAGATTGTTGCCCGTTCAAGAGGAGCCCAGGACCTTCTAGTTCCAGAAACCATAGCCACTAACTCACTTTAAACTAATGAAAAGTCCTCATGAAGGAAAGCACTTTAAAGCCACTGGCAGTATTTCTGTTGTAAAGCTATCAAATAAAAACTGGGTTATTAATTTTAAATGACTTCACAGGATTTAAGAAAAAAAAAAAAACACGAGACTGACACAAAGATTTTAAAACTCATTAGAGATGGTCTTGCAATCATTGATATATTTAAACTGAAATCTGCTTATTCTGACACCTTTTCATTCAGACTTGCTACTGTTTGTGGTTAAGGTTGGGTGAGCACTTCCATTAAAACCTTCACTTTCACAAGCCTATATAATTTAACAATAAAAATTTGCTCCAGGCTTGACTTTTGCATACAAAAGGTTTCTGCTTGAAATATCCATTCCAAATTACAAAATAAACCTGTCTAGACTGAAAACTCAGATGCAAAAATGATTACTTTTGGTCTGCCTCAGGTTTGAACAAGTTAGAATAAGCTAGAAATTTAGGACTGAAGATTTCCTTTCTAGATCATCAAGGCCTGAGATTGGGAAAGGTCAGTAAAGTCACTTTGTAAAGAAGATAAACTAAAATCCAATTTATTCCAAAAACCTCAAGACCATCTTTGACTATGTCCCAAATGTGTCACATCCAGTTTGTCACCAGACACAGTCTATTCTAGCTACAAATACTTCTCAGATTCATCAGGCTAACTAGTCTTCTGGCCTTCAAACTGTCCACCTCGTTAAGCAAGCAAACAAACCCATGCCAGTCTAACTATGTGGGTCCTTACAGATCACTGTCATCTGCAGGCCATACTCAACTGCTTAGCAAGGCTTGCTAAAGGTTCTTTGTGACCTACCCCCTCTGGCCACTCTCCCTCTCTCTGGGAATAGGCCTTTTTGTCTCATCTCCTTGCCTTTTACATCCAATACAGGTACTTTCCATTTCAACATCACAGAAGGGTGTGGAAATCCAACTTCTGATTAAACGCATTAATAGAATGCTTTGCATTTTATGAACACGTTTATATTCCTTATAGCTTAGCTGCACTCACAAGTGCAGAGCAGGTTGTAAATGTGGAAACTGAGGTTCAGGGCATCTGAGTAGCTTGAGCAGGTGTCACATAAATAGTACTATTAAGCCATGGGAGCTAGAGGCCTCCCCAGGAGGTTGACAGTGGAAGCTCTTGGAGCCAGCTTCCACTGCAAATGTATAACAGAGCTGTGCCCTCTGCTAGGCTCAGGCTGCTCTTCTCATGCTCCTCCGTATATGCCCAGCTCACCCCCAATTCCAGACCTGTGCTGACAGTATTTCCCCCAACCAAACAATTTTACCTTCAACCGCCGCCCAGGTACATAACTGCCCAAACCTTCCTAGAGTCCAGACAGCCAACTCACTTCCTCAGTTTACCATTTTTGCTCTTCAACACTTTCTGCTTATTATTTTTCTTTTATCTCCATGAAAAACTTCCAGAAGGCAAGGACCTTGTGTTACTTTTATATCACCTTTTAGCACCTACAACTGAACTATAGAAGCATATAGTAAACTCTATTATTATCAGAAAGTTGTTTGGGTCTTTTTGAGACAGAGGCCCACCATGTCCCCCTCAGTAGAGTGCCGTGGCATCACAGCTCACAGCAACCTCAAACTCTTGGGCTTAAGCGTTTCTCTTGCCTCAACCTGCGTAGTAGCTGGGACTACAGGCACCTGCCACAATGCCTGGCTATTTTATTGCTGTTGTTGTAGTTGTCATTGTTGTTTGGCAGGTCCGGGCCGGGTTCAAACCCGCCAGCCCTGGTGTATGTGACCAGTGCCCTACCTGCTAAGTCGCAGGCGCCAAGTCTATCAGAATGTATTTTTAACAGTTAGTTATTTAACTTCTTTTATAATAATAGGAAATGAATATTATTTTTCCCTGATGAGACTGAATATAAATAAAAATAAATACTGTATCTATACCATATTTTCTGCTAATTTTAGAACTCACTTTTTCTGTTAAGCTGAAAGAATAAAGTTGACTTGTGAAAAGACAAAATCACCCAAATCATAATATTTGACCAAGCTTGAGAACTAAAGAACACAGGTAGACCTGAAATTACTAGCCCTCCAAAAATATAATTCAAGTTTAAACTATTGAGAGTTATAGGGCATTTGCTATACAAGTGAGGTGATACAACTCAAGGACTTCAAGGAGCAAACAGCAGGGGAGAGGGTCAGAAGCAATACATACAGCCTCAGATGTCTACACAAAACAGAGAGGATGATTCACTTAAGCACCATGAAGAGTAAACCTGAGCCTTGGCCATCAGAAAGACCTGGCTGAAGAGCCCAAGAGAATATAAGCCAGTTATCTGAAGAGCTGCTAGATTATATCTGCTAAAAGCTAAGGATCTGATAAATTCTTCCCTTACCACGCATTTCATCTCTCAGAAGACAGAGAAAGAAAGGACAGGACACAAAAGCTCTGGACCACCAAAGGCTGTAACGAGACAGTATGTTCTGTCATACTCCTGACAATCCTCATTTACTGTTTGTTTGTTGTTGTTTTTTCCTGGCTCAACACTAACAGATAGACAATCCTCATTTATGCTGGCTACTCTGAGGTCCCATCAGGCTAAGCATTCATCCCCAATAAGGATAAGAGTATGTGAGAGGCCAGGCGTGGTGGCTCACTCCTGTAATCCTAGCACTCTGGGAGGTCAAGGTGGGTGGACTGCCTGAACTCGTGAGTTCAAGACCAGCCTGAGCAAAAGCAAGACCTTGTCTCTATTAAAAACAGAAAAACTGAGGCAAGAAGGCTGCTTGAGCCCAAGAGTTGGAGGTTGATGTGAGCTATGATACCATGGTACTCTACCCAGGGTGACAGCTTTAGACTCTGTCTCAAAAAAAAAAAAAAAAATAGCCGGGCGTTGTGGCCGGCGCCTGTAGTCCCACCTGCTTGGGAGGCTGAGGCAAGAGAATCGCCTAAGCCCAGGATTTGGAGGTTGCTGTGATCTGTGTGAGGCCACAGCACTCTACCGAGGGCAATAAAGTGAGGCTCTGTCTCTACTACAAAAAAAAAAAAGACCTATATATAATCTCAGGTAACAGGAAAAGTTACCTGCCTATGAGGTCCCAGTTAGGTGGGGACACAGGTTGGGTATGGAGGGTGGCATTTCCATGTGTACAGAGGGCCGGGCCACATGTGGCTTACTATTGGAGAACCAGAAGGGAACTGCTCCTCTTGTTCAGCAAGTACTGCCCAAGCCCTCCTGTGTGACAGGCATGAGGCCAGGCAGTGGGGCCACATCAGTATCCAAGGAGAGAAAGACCCCAGCCTGTAAAGCTCACACTGCAGATACAGATAATACAAAAGCAATCACAGACAGTGACGTGTCTGGAAAAGAAGAAAACAGCACATTAACACAGACAAGGGACATCTGCTTCACAGTTAGGAAAAGGCTCACTCAGGAAGTGACTCTATCTTCATACCAGAAGATTAAGGAGAAGTTGGGGAAAGACCATGGAAGGCAGGCAAAGACCCTGCCCTGGGGTAGGAAAGGCTCACAGGTCCTGTAGCAGGGAAGGAAGGAGCCATCTGGGCAACCCTGGCCTCTGAGCTTATTCTCAGTGTGATATGAAAGGTATTATTCTTTATATTCCAGAAAGATCCCTTTAGCTCTGTACATAGTAGACTGATGGGGACCAGGGGTGGAAAGACCCTTTGAAAGAGAACACAGTGGCCTGGACATGGTGAGAATCATTGTTGGAAGGAAATTGAATCTAAAGTGAGAGAAATAGGACAGCACCTGTGGCTCAGTGATTAGGGTGCTAACCCCATATACCACGGGTGGCAGGTTCAAACCTGGCCCTGAACAAATTGCAACAAAAAATAGCTGGGCATTGTGGTGGGCGCCTGTAGTCCCAGCTACTGGGGAGGCTGAGGCAAGAGAATCACCTAAGCCCAGGAGCTAGAGGTTGCTGTGAGCTGTGATGCCACGACACTCTACCAAGGGCAATAAAGTGAGACTCTGTCGCTACAAAAAAAAGATAGATAGATAGATAGATAGACAGACAGACAGACAGATAGATAGATATAGTGACAGAAATAGTAAGAAAGCTCCAGGCTTTTAAAAACATATCTAATCTCTCCAGAAAAAAAGAAAAGCAAACCTGATCTTGAATATTTAAAGTACTATACACATTATTGCTAGTGATCTTTTACAAATCATGGAAAGTTAGGAAACAGTCAGAACCAAGAATCAGGGAGGCATACTCATTAAAAAAAAAAAAAAAAAAAAAAGTCTGCTCCTGACTCTGTAAGGTTCTAGAAAAGCCCATTAAACAGAAGATCTCAACAGTGGTGCTCAGATGATGGCAGGATGAATTCTGCGGCTATGAAGTGGGTGAGGAGGGGTGAAGCCCATTGACAAAGAGCAGCAGCTCTGCAATCAGACCTGAATTTGAAACCCAACTTGGCTACTTCCTGCTACAAAACTTCAGGGAATCTCATTTCCTCAGAAAATAAAAGTAGCCCACCAATCCAGGAATGGATTAACAAGCTGTGATATATGTATACCATGGAATACTATTCAGCCATAAAAAAGATGGTAACTTTACATCTTTTGTATTAACCTGGATGGAGCTGAAACCCATTCTTCTTAGTAAAGCATCACAAGAATGGAGAAGCAAGAATCCAATGTACTTAATTCTGATATGAGGACAATTGATGCTAATACATGGTGAGGGGTGGGGGAATGGGGGAACAGAGAGAGGGAAGGTGGAAAGGGGGTGGGGAGTGATGGTGTGTGACACACCTCTTGGGGGTGGAACCCAAATATACACAAACTTTACCTAACAAATGCAAGCAGTGTAACCTGATTCTTTGTACCCTCAATGAATCCCCAACAATTAAAATAAAATAAAAGTAATCATACCTTCTCATTGGGTTACTGAAAGAATGGAATGAAATAACACACAATGTCTGACAGAGCTTTATTAAGTTCTAGTTGTTTGCTGTTTTGGTTAATGACTACTTTATTCATTCAGTAAATACCTACTGAGCACCATCTATGTGGTAGGCACATTCTAGCTAAGAATGGAAGTCCCTATCCTCTGGGCTTACATTCAAGTTGAGAAAGACAGACAAATAAATGAAGAAATATATAAATGACCCTCAAACAACACAGGTGAACTGTGCAAGTCCATTTAGACATGGATTTTTTTCTACCTCTACTACCCTGAACCAGTAAGACCAATCCTTCCTCTTCCTCCTCCTCAACCTACTCAACATAAGAATGCCAAACATCTTCATCCTTCACCCTAGATCCTTTACCATGATCTGCTTCCATTAATGAATGATAAAATACTTTCTCTTCCTTAGAATTTTGTTTTCTTTTTCTTTTTTTTTTTTTTTGAGACAGAGTCTCACTCTCAACCTGGGTAGAGTGCTGTGGTGTCTCACAGCAACCTCAAACTCTTGGGCTCAAGAGATCCTCTTACCTCAGCCTCCCAAGTGGCTGGGACTACAGGAGCCCACCACAACATGCGGCTAATTTTTCCTTTTTTTGGAAGAGACAGGGTCTCAATTTGCTCAGGCTGGTCTTAGATGCCTGAGTTCAGGTGATCTACCTGCCTCAGACTCCCAGAGTGCTGAAATTACAGACATGAGACACCGTGCCTGCCCCTTATGATTTTCTTAATAAGATTTTCTTCTCTCTAGCTTACTTTACTGTAAGAGTACAGTATGTAATACATATAACATACAACATATGTGTTAATTATTTATATTATCAGTAAGGCTGCTGATAAACAGTAGGCTATTAGTAATCAGGGAGAATCAAAAGTTATATGAATTTTCAACTGCTCAGGAGGTCAGTGCCCCTAATTCCCTCATTGATCAAGAGTCAGCTGTAAAATATGTTGTTAGACACTGATATGCTTTAGGAGAAAACCCAAGGTAAAAGAAGATATGCCCAGCTACCTCTTTAAGACACCAGAACCGCGGTCCAAGAAATGCTGACAAATGATACACCCTGACACAGACAAGGGCTCTGATGGTCATGGCATAAACCCCATTTACCTTGGCCAAGCCACTCTTTTGAGTCTCACTTTCTTATCTCCTGACAGGGACAAAAGTAACATACCTGTACTGCAGGATTATTGCAAAGATGAACTATGAAGCTGGAAATGAATGCACTTTATGAGATCCTAAACAAACATAAATTATTTACATTATAAACACTCCTTCTAGCTTGAGCAAGATAGTGAGATCCCATCTCTACAAAAAATAGAAAAATTAGCCAGTGTGGTGGCATGTGCCAGTTACTCGGGAGGCTGAGGCAGGAGGATCTCTTATGCCCAGGAATTTGAGGCTGCAGTGAGGTATGGATGATGACACTGCACTCTAGCCCAGGGTAACAGTAAGATCCTACCTTAAAAACAAAAACAAACACTTCTCTCATTTAAACATAAAAATTAAATATCCTCCTCAAACTTCTCAGTAGAAGCATGCCTCCTTCTCTGAATTCCCATGGGTTTTTTTTTAAAAGTGCACCATACTGTATCAATTTTTACTGAATTAATTACATATACCCAGAATGTAAGCTTCAGAAGACAGGATTTATTCTGATTAATCTTGTAAACTTTTGGTTTCAAGCAGGTGCCCAAGAAGGTATATGCTGAATGAAAGCTTCAACTAGTGAACAAAAAGAACTCATGTGACAGAAAATAAAATCAATTCTTTTGCTCTAAAAGTCAGGAAAAAAACTACTAGATGAAGGTCTATTTTGCCTCTACATAAGAAATGGCTTTCTAACTAAAGTCTTCTAACATTGGCCAGGGCTGCTTTGCAAAATCTGAATTTGAGTAGGTATGACTGTCCTGGAAGAAGGGTGGGTCAACACAGCTGAAAGCTCACAGCTCCCTGTACCCTAGGCCCCACATAGACATCACCTTCATTATTTCCACATAGCCTGGCTAGTATACATTCATAGCCCCTTCCTCCTGCAAACTGAAGACTCCAGTTTAACATGGCCAGATTCTTTCTTCCACAGTGCACTGTGTCCTATTGAAACATTGATGAAACAGTCAAGGTTAGCAAAATGGGTGCAGAAAGGATGGCAGGAGAGTCAGAGAATGTGCCAATAAGAAGACTGTTAAAGTATTATACTACATGGGTACTTTTATTGGGATAATCTGCCCAGTAGAAACTTATGAGGTCTGACAATTAAGTTTGCAAATTTATCCTAGCGAAAGTGCTACATACCTCATTGCTGAATATCACTGCAGTCACCTTTGAAATATTCCTCTTGGGAAGCTATGCCCTGACGTCAGTACCTACTCTACCCTTCAAAGCAATTTTGGAACTCTTTTTCTGGAATGGCCACCATTTTTCTGGAATAGTCATCCCTCATATGACAATTAAGTTCTCAATCTCATCCTAGAAAAAGTGCTTGTACTGCTAAGATGAATTTCCATGAAGGCAAAAGAAATGGTCCATCTCAAGTGGGCTGTAAGCCTTAAGGACTTAAATGAAGCAAAAAATATTCAAAACAGTGTATAGGTAGTATCAATCCTAGGTAGAGGTAATATGCAATGCAAATGCAGAAAGCACCTAATCTTCCTCTGAAAATATCCCAAACAAATATCAGCAGCCAACACTCACCAACATTCAGGCTCAAAAATGCAAATAAATCAGGAAGACTGGACCTGAACTTGTGTCTAATCAATGGCCCCTTATAAACTAAAGGCAACAGAATATGCTATGTCCTTGCTTCCTATCTGCAAAGATCCTTTAACCTCACCAACTCTTTCAGGGCAATCACTTCACAATCTGACCGTAAATTCTTTCAAGTCTACCTAAAGATAAACTCAATCCACTATTCCACTAGGTATTACAAATGAAGCAGGGGTGAAAAGTCTCAACTGTTTTGCACATCAGGCTTCTCAGAAGTCCCAGTTCCCCCAAAATTAAAAGTTATATACACATATTAATAATAATTGATGTCCTAGAGGCTCCTTTATGCCTCTTCTTCCTTTTTGTACTTTTTTTTTTTTTTTTTAATATGGAACGCTTCACAAATTTGCATGTCATCCTTGAGCAGGGGCCATGCTAATCTTCTCTGAATCATTCAATTTTAGTATATGTGCTGCCAAAGCAAGCATTCCTTTTTGTACTTTTATCACCACTGTTTTCTTCCTTGAGAGATGAAGGATACGAAGGGTGACCATGGGATGGTTGCAGCCTAAACCATTTAGATCATGAGACGTTACCAACAACACAGTTCTTCAGGGATGCCAAAGTGTGCGTACACCAGTATCAACCAACCTGAGTGACTGTAATGTGTCTGTTAACTTGGAATAGTATTCTCCATAAAGGCACTTATCCAGGGTCACCTCAAAAATATTCCCAGTTTCCTCTTCTATCACACACAATAAAAATTTTTAAGAAAACAAAAAGCAAAGTCTAAAAACTCCTATCTGTCCCAGAGGGAAGGGAATCTACACAGCAAATAAAGACCTCAGGGTTTTTGTTTGTTTCTTTGTTTGAAGCAGGCTTGAAGAAATAATTTTTTTGAAGCTTCTTTTGTTTTTAAACTTCTGTGGATTTTCTGAAAGTTGTATTGATCAGACTTGTGGGAAAGGCCCATGACAAGTAAAGCTGGGGCTAGAGCAGGAGAAAGGAGGAATCATAAAAGAGGATGGAGACGGGAAGGAAATGAAGGAAAACCACTCTCTAAAAGGCTTCTGTCTTGACAGGGCCACTCAGTGGCTTTGGTGAGCTTTCTCCCCCCCCTAAGCCTGTTTCCCTGCCAGTAACGTGGAGATGATTTCCAGGTCTGGGGTAACAGTGGCGACTAGAAGCGCCTCTGTCAAGGCTCTCAGGCGACTAGCATACAGAGGCTCTCAGTGAACGCCACCTCAGGAGTCAGGCCCTCTCTTTCTGGTCTCTGCTTTGCCTTATTGATACGTAAAATTTTAAACTTACTGCAGCCTGGACCTAGTATTAGAGGTTTCTTCTGAATCAAATTTGGTTAACTCCATCTCAGATTCTTTTGGGAAGGGGATCTTCTGGACCCCTCCTCACCCTAAGAATAAAAGTGAAGAAAAGTCTTACAGGGCTTGGCACAATAGCAGGCATTGCCATAAATGTTCTTTTTTTTTCTTTCCATCTTTATATAGGCTGCCATCCGTAAGTCCTATTACTACAGATTAGATGTAGGTGTTTGCTCCTTTAAGTCTGTTTGCCATATCCATGTGGGAGCTTTGATTACCACGTAAATACGTAGGTCACGGTAAAGCAAGAGACTGGGGTCACCAGATGTACACGGCTGTACTAGAGGTCAGTTCCTAAACTGATTAGCAAAGTCAGAAATTTTTCTAAAGGGGCCAAGGACTGCCCCTTGGCAAGGAGGATGAGGAAATGAGGAAGAAAAGGAAGTAATGGTTCAGCAGAAGGGCTGCTGGCAAGGAGGGTCAGCAGGGCAGGCCAGGTCAGGGCAGGGAGAGGAGTGTCACCTGTCCTTAGGGCAGGCTGCAGAGGCCAGGCTCTGAGTTGAGAAACTCACGTGTCTCATGTGGACACACCACTCAGTGACCTTTACAGTGCCTCCCCCCAGTCCCCAAGACAAGGGACGCCAGGTACAGCCTCCCCGGCTATAACCATGAACACAAAGAAAAAGTGTTTCATTTCTTGAGATCCCCCCAAAGCCACTGAATCTACAGCTCGGGAAAAAAAAAAAAAAAAAAAAAAACTAGAAAAATAAAGAACACTAAATTCCCAGAGGGTAATGTTTCTATCTATGTGAATTGCTATAACATTACACAAAAGAAGTAAATATAGTTAAAAGCACAGATTAGATCTTTTTAAATGACTTATCTATAACCTTTATTTATAAAAATAATCAAAATTAGATGTATGTTTACAATGAGTAATTTACAAAACCAGAAACCTTAAATAAATAAGAACACACTCATATATTTAATAGAGATTAATATCAACGTCAGCTATCAGAAGCAAGCAAGGGCACAGGCACTGAGACTCTAACAATTATAAAGGCACTGGCAACTCTCCAGTCGATTTCCTACATTCTATTTTTTTCACATTTTTTATATCATTAAAAGCCAAATAGGTAAGGATAACTATGAAAAAAAAGCTTTCTCATAGCTTAGGGGAGAAAAGCAAATAGCCTTATCACTTCTCCTAAGGATGAGTATATTCCATCTCTGGTACACAGTGAAACTAAAGAGTAGGACAGGAGGGGTGATCCTTCAAGGAGCCAAAAGAAACCGCCAACAGGCTCACAGACTGGCCCTGGCAAGTACATGGCCCTTTCAGTCAGCAGGGCCACACCCAACTCTGTTCTGAAAAATAATAGCCCACGAGAGGAGATTTTAAGGAAGATTGATTGCTCTGCCCTTAAAACTAGACTATTTCTTTGTCCAAAAATTAAGACCAGAAACAACCTTAAAAACTAAGACTGGGCTTGGTGAGCCTATTTAGTTAGAAGCCTAGTCTCTGGGTCTAACAAACCTGCTCTGAAGCCAGCTCTAGGACACAAACGTCATAAGCCTCTGGCAGACTACTGAACATCTCCCATTCCTCCTTTGCAGGTAACTGTAAGGATCACAGCCCTCAGAAGAGAGCCAGACATGCACCAGGCAGGGTCACTCCTAACTGAGTTCATCATCCTCATTACAGTGGTGATGGCAGCAAAAGGATCTTCTGCAGCTCTAGTCCCACGCTATGCTTTGTGTTTGCAGCCACAAGTTTCCTATGCCATACAAATGAGCCTCTCACAGGGGCACACAGTGGAGAACACCACTTACCTAAGTGGAAAGGTCCCCTGGACAATTCAGATGAACATCTCAACAACATTCCTTCCCTTCTATGTCTCATGGCCAGTTCCCATGGCCACAGAATGCAAGCACTAAACCAAAATTTATTGCTCATTTATCTCAACACCTCCAGCCTAATACCTTAACCATCATCTTTGACTCCATTCCTTCCCAATGTCAGTAGGAGGTACCATGAAGTTGGCTGAGAACAAAAACTTCACATATGGAACACATTTGCTTCCAGGGAAAAATTTAAGTGGGAATGAGGTCAGGAGAATATTCGGTATCAAGAAAGCAGTGTCCGTGGCCATTCTTTCAACAGTGAGGTCAAGTAAACTTTATAACTAAACTGTTGTGCTGTGAATCAATTAATTTTAACAAATTTTTATTAAGTACCTCCACTCATTTAGCTTTATGGTAAATATAGCAAAAGACACATACGCTCAAATCAGGTATCATTATATAAAGAGCCATTTTAAACAATTTTTTATACAAATAAATAATACGGTAATGGATTATTTAACTCATCAAACAAAATAAACATCCATGAGTCCCTACTAATATGAACAGCTAAATGAATAAATAAATAAGGAAGAAGGGACAGCTCTTCCATATAGTAAAATTCCAATAAATACATGTAGAAGGTAAACAGAAAATCACACTTGGCAAATACTTTGTTAATAACTACTGCAGATAAGCATAAGGATGGATAGAAAAATTACCAGATGAAAGCACAATGAAAAACTGGACATATACACAGTCTCGAAGTATCTACCAAGTATTCAGTGATTATAGAGGAAAAATAGTAACTTCTGGTGGAAAACCTAGTAATAAGATATATTGATTGATGTATCCCCTGAGAAGAACACATCATTTCTGTGGTACTCTTGCCAAAAATATATCAACTCAGTATAATCATGAGAAAACATCAGACAGATCCAAATTGAGTAACTTCTACAAATTAAATTGCCAGTAATACTCTTCAAAAGTGTCAGGGTCCCAAAAGATGAAGAGGACCTGAGAACTGTCCCAGGTTGAGGTGGATAAAGAGATACAAAAACTAAATACAATGTGGGATTCTAGAAAGGAAAAAAGCATATTAGTAGAACAACTGGCAAACCCAAATAAGATCTGCAGATAGTTAACAGTATCATACCAAGTTAACTTCCTGGTTTAGATCATTGCACTGAGATTGTATAAGGCGTTAGGCCTTAGGCAAAGCTGACTAATGTGTACATGGGAGTTCTGTGCACCATTCTGGCAATTTTTTTATAAGTCTAAAATTATTTCAAATTAAAAGTTAAAAAAAAAGTACCCCCAGAAATACTGGTCCCTATCCCCAGGTATGGTACCTCACACTTAAGAGGTGCTCAGGAAATATTACTTGAATTGATTAAATAATTAAGAGGAAACAATGGGTTAGAAACCAAAAAGATAGACAAGTAACTACAGGAAGATCCAAGGTCAGGATGAGCTGGCTGGCTTGTTTAGGATGGAAGACTCGACCAGATTTCTGAGAAGGAAACAATGGTGAGAAAAGCTGAAGAAAGGCCAATCCTACACCAACTCAGAGTGACAATTTGGGACACAACCTGTGCATGAACTGGGAAGCCCTTTACACAACCTCTGCCTCTCGAGGAAACAAAGTTATATAAATGCACATGCATATTTTCCCTTATGGTGTTGCCAGAGTACACATATCTATAAAGAGGTATACATACTGAGTATACCTTTCCATGAGTTTCAGGACATTGGGACTTTAAAGTAAGCTGATGCCCAGGGGTTTTTCTCTAATTTGGTGCTCATTCCTAGAGGCCTTATGTATTACCAGATTTCTATATGTAGATGAGAGCGTTACAAAAACATAGGCTAAATACATCTCTGGAAATTCACATCTTGTGCTGTTCTTGTGTGGCTCTGTCAGAAACAAGTAGAACAGTGGGAAATGGGGGAAGCAACTGTTTGTATTTAGCCACAACTGCCATGGGATGCCAAGAACCAAAAGTGACATCTTCCTCTGCCTCTTGGCGGGCCCTATTTTCGGAGACAGGCTGTAGCAACAGTGAGTTGTGAATACGGCTGCTCGTCTCTCCTGCCACTCCAGCCCTGGCTAGGCAGAAGGAGCTGCCTATTCAAGGAAGACAGCCAATTTAAAATTGCCTTCCTCCATCCTGAAGCATAAGGCAGGAAAAGAGGGGGCCTGCTGCAATGGTTGCCTGCCTTGAAATAAAATTCATGGTTGGTAACACACAAATGAATTTCTTATCTCCATACCCTTCCTTGTACCTTGAAAATTGTTGGATCAACACAAAAGAAGAAATCCAAATTAGGTGTGGCTAATCACTTAAATTATGACCTCATAAGAAAAACAGTAGTAATTCATTTAATAGAAATACCTCTATTCTATTAAACCCTAAATACTTGCATTTACTTAAAAAGGATAATATTCAATCTCAACACAGGAAAATATGCATGTCTCTAAGATAATTCCTAATCTTAGGACAAGACAGCACCCCACGTCACAGCACCTTCTAACTATTGTTTTAAGGATCTGATTATCAGTTACATGAACAATTCGTTCATAGGGTCTTATAATTTATTTTTCATTGATGTACATGAAAATATATGGACTAGAATCCAACCATGTTAAGGTAAGTAAAATGTGATAGGATTTGCTTCACATTCACACAACTATACCACTTTAAAGTTGGGTTGCCAAATCTTACTTTGCCACTGATTTCTATCATGAAACTGGTCATACATTTCCATGCAAAAATGTGAACTTGGAGCTAAACTTTAGTATGTTCCATTGTGCTCGGAGCATTTTTATAGGTTTAAAATTCTTCACCAGTTTTAAATGTCAAGTTCTGCCTTCCACCATTAGTCCTCTCTTCCCTGGCCCCCATTTCACAAATTGACATAAATTTTAGCCCACTTCATATAAGCCTCCAGCATTTGGCTTAGCCACAATTTCTAAACTTAGCTTCTTGAGTTAGGGTGTTGACATTCCTCAACTATTAAACTGCAGTCTAACATTTCAGCAGTAGGTACTGTATCTTAGTAAAAACTATGCTCTCAAAATTCCTAGAGTTTGAGGCTTCTGCTTACATACTATCAACTGTTGAACCCCTAAAGGATACAATGTATGTTGAACTCAAGAATATAAAAACTGGAAGGATTTTTCAAAAATCCTAAAGTCTAAACCCCTACTATACAGATGAAGATGAGCAGAGGCCCAGGAAGACTTTAGTTTAAATAAACCGTAAAACAACGTAAAAACAGAAGGTAATCTGAACTAACAAGTGCCCACAATAAAAGGCCCTTGACTAAGGAAATATGCTGGGAGGAGAGAGCACAAGAAATTATTTTTGTAGTTTTTAAAGCAACAATACCCAAAAAGAGAGAGAAAAATATTAAAACGTAATATAGAAAAATTCACCTGAAGTAATTTATAATTGCTAGAAGTTAATGCTAGTGCTTTGAAATAAAACCAAAACCCCAAACAAGACATAAGGCTGAATTGATATTAACACTTTTTTGTAGCCCTTTCTCAAAGATTAAAATTACCACCACAGCACACAAAACCAAACTGTGCTTGCCATGGCTCCTGACATACCAGCAAACGATGGCTGAGACCTGTAGCCTGCAGACCTTCTAGCCAAGCAGTCAGATCAGAATAGTAATAGTTTTCAGTTCAGATGCAGAGTCTGGAACAGGACATCACACAAATAACTTCAAATGAGAAATTGTAACTAAAATCTGCAAGTGGGATTATGAAATTTGGGCCCCCTCCAAATGATCTGCAAACATTAGTGAATTTAAATTTATGTGTGTTTCTCTGAGGAGAGTGTTCAATGACCATGAAAAATGTAAAGAACCTCAATACCAAAAAATTCAAACCAAGGGCAGGTCACTGTAATGAAGTGTTAAATATGAACTGATGTAATAATACTATTATCTCTCTCTGACAACATACTGACAAAAAGACCTACCAAAATGAAGCAAAAATCCAACATCTGATCCTGCAAAAGCATGAGAAAGATCTGTGGTTTGGTCTTACACACTAATAAAAGTGTAGTACAATGTTAATGTTTTTATTCACTCTGATTTTTTATTGAAAACCTTGTTTTTTTCTTAGAGGCAGAGTCTCACTTTGTCACCTAGGCTAGAGTGCAGTAGCATACTCATAGCCCATTGTAATCTCAAATTCCTGGGCTCAAGCCATCCTTCTGCCTCAGCCTCCCCAGCAGTAGTAGCTGGAAAGGACTACAGACAGTCATGAACCCCCAACTGAAGACTTTTAGAAGTGATAAGAACATTGTGAAACTAGAAAAACAGGTAGACTCAAAGGTATTTTTCAATAAGGTAACTTTTACTTAAATTTGGTTTTCTCACTGTAGCCTTATACTAAAACCTTCTTACCACACAGACTATCCTTTTTACTCATCACAGCAGTATATCTCATTCTAGGCCACCTGCAGCTCCTGTTCCAAGGGGAACTTTTTTCTAGGCACTTAATTTAAATCAGTGGTTAAGAAATTTTCTACAAAAGCTCATTATTATGTAGTTTCAATTTGTAATGATCCCTTGTGCTGCTTATTTTTACCAATGTTAAGAGACTGTCACATTTTCTTCTCCTGAAAAAGAACCACACTTGGACTAACCAGTCCTCAGGTTAATGGCATTTATCAAAGGTAAAAGCTGTGCCGCTTACACTGGAGTATGAGATTTCTCAATGTCTTAGGAGAAAGCAGTGCTGTTTTCCTACAATACCAATCTAACTTGATGGTAAGTCACTTGTGATGATTTTACAACTACAGCAAATATTAACATTTGCATGAATTTTTAAGAATTAAAAAAAATGAGTCCAAAAACCAACAACAAAAACATGAGTCTTGGATGCAAGTTTGAGCTTGTGATGGATCACTTTGGGCTTAGTCCCTAGGCTTCCAGGAATGCTCATATCCTTGGCCACTATTTTTTTTTTTTCTTAAGTAGAAACAATTAAGAAATACATAGGTACAGGCACGAGAAAGAAGCAATTTAAAACATAAAACAAAACAGCTGCCAGGAAGGCACGGTGGCTAATACCTGTGGTCCCAACTACTCAGGAGGCTGAGGCAAGGGGATCACTTGAGCCCAGGAATCCAGCCTGGGCAACACAGCAGATAGATAGACAGACAGATAGATAGAAAGTGAGATATGGAATCGAGATTTCAGCTGTGTCTCTTACTACAAAGCTTGTGCTCTTTCCACACAGCCACCAGGCCTCTCACTTAAGACACAGGAACCGAAACCCACTTCTGCTCAACTCTTCCTGACCACACTCAATCAAGACCATTCCTCCAGGCCTCCCCCTCCCATCATTCAAATACCCCTTCCTGATTAGATTCCTCAACTAACGTGACCACGTTGGTGGTGTATTTCACATGCAATCCCAAAGATCTCAATGTGGCTCCTTGCTCCAAATTTGCATGATTTTATAAATCGAATCTTGTGTTTACATTTTTTCAGTGTTTGTTCCCCTATACTTGCATCCTTTATAAGTCAAACATCTCCAAACCTGGTCTTAAATTTGTAGGTTTTTAAAAGAAGGGATATGTATCAAATGATAGCAAGTAAAAAAGTGCTATAAAGTGCATTCTCCTCACCATGCATGTAGCTAGAGCCAGGGAGGGCTCTGTAATTAGCCCAGAAGACTTTCTGACAAAACAGGTAAAGTAATTCACAAGTGTCAGTCAGGCCCTAGGCTTCCAATCATTAGAAGGGAATAACTATGATTTTCAAAAAGCTTTAAGGTGCTTTATTCTTATATAAATACAAAACAGAATTTCTACTGACATTTTGGTCTAGAAAACACCTTTTGGGGGGCTTCCCTGGACAAGCTTAGTAATTGCCCACCCCCAGTTCAACAATCAAAATGTCTCCAAAAATTGCCAAAAAGCCTTTTAAAAGCCCTGAATGAGGAC
The DNA here is from genome assembly GCA_963574355.1 of Loris lydekkerianus. Lineage (NCBI taxonomy): Eukaryota > Metazoa > Chordata > Mammalia > Primates > Lorisidae > Loris > Loris lydekkerianus. Next base: position 20,103 of record CAUYPK010020166.1, read on the forward strand.
CACTGGTATAAAACAGGATAACTTGTTTATTTAAACATAGATACATTTTGCTGTCTCTCCAGTTTGATACTTTGGATAGAAAAATAGCCAGTTTGATTTCGAAATCATAAAAAAATTACACCAAAACCAACAATTGTACAAACATTTGATTACCTTGTAATTTTATATTTATGTATACCATGTTCCACGTTGATCAGCTCAATTCCTCAACAGAAAGGAATAATTGCTTTTAAAAGATAGGGCCCTTAAAGCTTTAAGAATGTAGTTGATTTTAAAAAAAGGATAGTTGTACTCATTATAAGCTATACAAACTTATAGCTTCAGTGGTCATGTACAAATTTTATTACTGTTGGAAAAACTTATGAATTAAGAATTTACTTTTAAAATGTTCTCTAATTCCTGAAGTGTTTGCAATAATACAATTTACTAGGTAAGATATGGTATAATTCAGTCTCCTTAGCATCATCTAAGGGGCTTTACTCCAGGGGGTTATGAAGAGACCTTGCTCTTAAAGAAATAGACACACAATGGCTCCATCTATGAGAAGAGAGTATTTCAGTGACTAACAACCATTGAAAATCTCATTGAATTCCTGAAGCACAGCTGCATTACTTAGTTAACACTAAAATAAACAGACCTATGAACACAATGAAATATCCAAAGATCATCCACGCCAAGCTAATTACCAGAAGACTTATCTTCATCCAGAATCTCCAACTAGACAACAGAATCAAGTCCTCTCAGAGCAGGTTACCAGTGTTTGTCAACTATTAACAGTCCAGATTTGAGACACACATTAGTGAAAAGAGCTGGTTTGCAATTCATTGTACAACAGAAAATTGTACAACAAAGACTTAGACCTACTAAAGGCAGCTTTGTTTTAGTCACAAAAGATATACAACTGAGAACTAGGAATAAAAGCACAACCCTCTCAAGTCACCAATAGCCATACCAAACTGTAGACTACAGGCATGTAGGTATACAGTAAATGAAGAAGGCAAATTTTGATGTGGCTCCATCAATAGTTTTTAAAACAAGCAAATTTGAAATAAAAGCTATACTGTATGATCATTCCTAATGACTTCTGAAAGTTTAACATTTAGAAAAACAAAGTGATGTCTACTTAAGGACAAGAATCATATAATTTTTGATATATATGAAGTATGACATATATGGTGAGAAGATGCTATAAAATGAAAATAATGAATGGAAAACAATATTACCCACAGCAATGAATAGAGATCACTACTTCTTACAAATAAAACATATCAGGGACAGACCATTTAATGACTAACCAAATCAAGCCTAATTTAGAATGTCAAATGGCCCAAAGAAAAGGGAACCAGACCAAGCAGTTCACATGCCTCCTTGCCCTGGACCAGGTACAGCAAGCAGACCATGAGCTAAATCTTGAGCGAATGAGAAAGGAGAGAGTCAGGAAGAAGAGTAACCCTACTGTCAGCTCAAAAAGGAACTATGGCACTGACCCTACACCGTCTGACTGCTGCTCAACTGCAAATGAACCATCAAAACACAGAAAGGTACAGAAAGGTACAATCGGGTGCAATTCAAATGCTCACAGCTTACAAACCATATGAGACTTTTGCTTAGAACTAATTAAAATAATATTTCTGTAACACAGGGTACACTTTGAAAAACATAAATGAATCATGTTATAAATTTCCTGTCAATATTTTACTACTAGCATACATTTAAAAAATGGACTTGCATTTTCTTGGAAAATTTACACATGGAATACCTTTTTGTATTAGCTACACTTAATAGCTTTTAAAATTTCATTGAAATCTTTTTTGTTTTCAAAAAAACTCAGTGGTTTCAATAACTCAGGAACACCTGCTGCTTGTATCAACACTGACAATGATGAAATTAGATATATGTACAACTCTATTTCAGTAGTAATTTCTGTGAAAAAAAAAAAAAAAAATGTACCAGAGTATCTTTTAATTTAAAAAGCAAAACGTTTTATGTCCTTATTAAGATGTCAAATGGAACATTTACACAATCAAGTCCTTAAACAGTAAACAGCTGCTCACCTGAATAACTTTATAAAAATAGGCATACTGTCGAGCTGTATTTTTATACTGGCTGAAGACATCATGTATAGCTTGTGTTGACTGAAGATACCGAACTTCATCTTCTTCAAAGTAGAGGGGAGTGTCATATTCACTGGGGAGACTCTGAATGTAGGGCTGCCAGAAGGAGTTAGGGCTGGCTCGCTCACACAGCAAATGAAAGGCCAATGCAATGTTTCCCATAGCTTGCAGAATTCGGTCTTGAGAATATAAGGGCCCTGAATTAACCCAGAAGTTAATAGCATTTAAGTTACATAAATCTCTTTAAAAAACATTCACATTCAAAATATATATTAAAATTATTTTTAAAAGCTAAGAAGTCTCTTAACATTTAAAGTCACATGCATCTTGCTTTTGACATTAAATGGAAAACATTTAATGTATATTTGAGGGAATATTTCACTGGCTGAGAAAAAAACAAATATGGTCCTTAGAACCACAAAATGGAATTTTATATATTCTTGCCATTTGCACTTTGCTTTGAACATTCAGAAATTATTCTCACCCAACACTGAATTTTTAGCAGATTCAACGGTCATTAGTAATTTTCGTGGAACCCACAAAAATAATTCTTCTGCCTAGGGAAAAAAATTAAAAAAGTGGTAGAATCATCAAAATGTGTTATAATCTTTAATCATACTATATCTATGGTCAGAAATCCAATCACATGCGAAATACAATTTAAGGTTTGCATATCAGCACTTTGTTTCTAAATGCCAAATGTTTATTCTAAAATGTAAGCATTTATGTTATAGTGAAATAAGTAGAATAGTTTAAAATCCTAAAAAACTAGTCATATTAAGAAGGCAAAAAATCAAAAAGGGACTTTCAACTTTAACATGAAGCGAGTATAATACGTGGAATAGGGCACAATGGTGTTTATTTTATTCTTTGTTGAACTTACATTTAAGTTCTAAAACCAACATAAAACTGCCTCTAACAAAAACCCTAACCTGTCAACATGAACTGCTCTTATACTATTAACTTTTTGAAACTAGCATAACATTCCTTCCCCTATATACCTATCTTTAAAGAACAGTTAGCAAAATCTTTGGTTTACTAATTTTTTTCAAAATATTATCTTATTTTTTGGCAATTATGAGATGCTTCTTTCTAGTATATCCTATGTATCTATACTGCTTAAAACACTCACATAGCTTGCTCTCCACCTTGTGAGGACACAGCAAGAGGCTGCTGTCTGCAAACCAGGAGGAATGTCCTCACCAGAACCAGACCATGCTAGTACCTTGAACTTGGACTGTCCAACCTCCCAAATTGTGAGCAATAAATGTCTGTTCTTTCAGCATTAACCTCACCCCTACCCCTTGCTTGAAAAAAAGAAAAAGCACACAGTGAAGACAGACCATAGCTAAGATGTTCTGGGAAGCAATCCACTAATGATGCTTCATACCTGAAGTAAGAGAGAACATGTGACATCTTGCCTTCTCCAAAGTTTACTATAAGAATTATTTTTTTGTACCTTATCACTTACTTCATCATGATAAAGGAAGAGACTGGGTTATTTTACTTTTGAAGCCTAGTGTGATAACAAGCAAGGTACTATTCTCATACCAGATATTTAACAGGTATTTAACAAACCAGCATGTAGTTTATCACTGTTATCAATGAAAGGTTAACTAGACTTGACCAGAAATGTTGCTAGAAGTTAAAGGGGCCCAAATACATAATACCCATTTACTCCATCCAAGTTCTGAACCAAGTGAAAGAGAGATAAGACTACAACAGATGGTCACCCAAAATATCACCTACTGAATCCCAGAATTAGACAGACTCCTCCACCTAGTTAGTTACAGGCAGAACTACAAACCCACAGGCCTCCCCACGTGTGAGCCTGCCCCTGTAAAGCTTATAGAAGGGAGAGAGCTGAGTTGAATAAATGCAGATGGACAACTAGCTCCCACCAAGAAAAAAGCCAAGCCCAGCTCCTTCTAGCAAACTCAGGCAACAAGTTAAGGCATGCCTCTGAAGAGGCATGAATGAGGATATAGAGGCCAGGAATGTTAGGTTATTGCTGCTCTCTTCATGTGAAAGAAGAACCCAGAGTGGAGAAAAAGCTTTTCTCCCTCAGCAGACGTCTATTTCCCACCTCCTCTTAATGCTGATGTTTCAGTGTAAGCACACTATACTTCCAGCTGTGCAGTTACCCACTCCAGATGCTGGTAAGCATCCTCACACTGCCCATCCTCCACCAGCCCACCTCCAAAGCGTCACAGGATCCCATGTACACTCCCTCTAAACCACAAGTACACATCCTTTTCTCCAGTTAAATTACCAAATCCTGTGAGGCATGTACTATGGTCTCCTAACAGAGACGAAGAAATGTGAGCTGACTTGTCTCACTGATGGCTTCAAAGGCAGGGCTCCCAGGAAGATGAGGTGCCAAGGACACTGGCCTGAGGCTCTCCAGGCTGCCCAACCTGCCCACAGGCTCAGAAGCAGCCCATAGCAGCTGCCTCTACATCCTGGGCCCTCTACACCCTCCCACAGTTCAAACACACATAGGCCCCCTCACACCATTTTATAAACTTACCTTGATATCTCTTGTTGCTCTCAAACCAAAGCCTTCTTCTTTGAAGTTAACCATTTCGAAACCCTCGACAGAAGCCCCATTTTCAGAGGCCCATTTCATTAGATCAGGAAAGTAATTTTCTCTTTTTCCATCAAAAGTAATAGACAGACCTATATCAATCCGTATTTTAGAAAACAGGAACTACTTTTAGGACATGTCATTCACACATTTCTCAGAAAATAAAAACAGACCATAACTAACACTGAAAATAGTGTTTACACTCCAATCTTGAAATAATCAAAACTAAGAACCAGTCAAGCACATAACTTTAACTAGTAATATGAAAGGCTACTTTTTTAACCTCCTAAATTTCCTATCAGTTATAAAGAAGTATTTACTGACATTAGGTAATATGAATATTAAATATTAAGTACTATTAATATGATGACAAAGGGGTTTTGAAAAAACTTGTACCACCACTACTATGGATTTATAGAGCACTTTTTCCATTAAAAGTCCAATATGCCATCTCTTATATTCACATTTGCTTTAACAAACTTCCCATAAAAACAAAAATTAGTAGCTCACATATGCACACAAGGAGGCTCAGGTGAGGAGCAACAGTGTGGTCCTGACACCCAGAGCACAGCACTGCACTGCCCTAAGGCATAATGCTACAGAGCAATTTCAGTGAATTAGATCCAGATGCATTGACATAAAACACAAAATAGAATGCTGTGGGTTTTTTTTTAAATCAAGTAGTATGACACCATTTATGTAAATGTTTAAAATACCAACTACAACCATATACATATTGTATGGGGTCATGTGAAGTAGAAAAACATGCCCAGCGAAAATGAACAGCCTCCAAGGAAGGAGGGATGGAATTGGACATAAGTACAAGGTTTTGGCTATGTCTGTAATGTTTTATTCCTAAAGGTAAACACAAAAACAAAGCTAAGGAATGAGCAAGCTTGAGAAAGAAGGAAAAAAGAGCTTGAACTAATGCAACTTTGGCAGGTGCTCAGTCTGAGTATATTTGTGAGCATCTGTTACATTAATTTCTGGACTTTTCAGTATGTTTGAAATATTCAAAAAGATGAAAAATTATGCATAGAAAAAAAAACATTATGTTTTGACAAATAAAAGGAACAGGAACTTCACTAACATGAAAAGCTGGGTATGGCCCTAGCCCAGGTGTTTGTGGCCATCTCACCCCAATATAACCAACAATAACTGGATTTGTGATGTGGTAGATGCTGGCACACTGCTGTGCCATGCCAGATATGCAAAGATACTCACTAAACAACAAAAAATGACCTGAGGTAGGAACAGTCTAAGACAAAACTTACTCTTCATGCATTGAGAACTAATGAATATACTCTAGTAACAGCATCTACTCAGAACAGAATCTCAGGCTATACAAAATTTTTTCTGGCTACCTCTTTGGTGAAACGGGTAGCACAGTCTACCATTTAGCACAAATAAACATATTAGAAAGGAAGCTGTGCACCATTTGGAGTTTAAGACCACCTAACCTGAAGACTACATGTTTACAGGTATGTATGATAGGAAACCGTAACTTAAAATGACAAATAAAAACCAAATCCTCTTCTGACTTCCTTTCATGGCAATAAGAAAGGGAGTCTCATCCTTACAAATGCATGCTCCTTATGACATACCAAACTTTACTTTTTCTCCTTTATAGGACAAAAACAATAGGTACATTGAATAAGCTATTTCAGACTGGCACTTAGCCCCATCGCCAACCTGGATGAGAATCACTATGATGCCTACTGCCTGTTTTATTATACTATAAAAACACAGGTTAAAGAATAAAACTACACCACTTATTCAATATGATGTGTTTGAATTAATCATAAACATTTGCTAACACATTAACCAATCAGCATATATTTGTGTGTGAGCATATATAGTATCATGCACTGTTCTAAAACCCAAATGGAAATATAGAATGAAAAATGGATTTAAACATAGTTTTCAAAAATTAAATAAATAAAAGTCATTTTAGCCCCTGGATACAAACCCTCCCAAAGCAAGTAGTAGCATTGCAGAAAAGGGAGAGGTACTGATAGTCACGGTATGATCACTCTCCCAATCTGTAACATCCTTTTAGATTGGCATCAGTTGACACTGATACCTTTACTACTTTAAATTCTTCTGATTTAGCCAAGTTTCTACATAACATTATTAAAACATAATTATCATTCTAACAATTTTACCTTTTTGCTTTTTCCGTATTTTCTCAACTAGAGACCGAATCTGCACATACTCTTCCCATTCTTTTCCCGGGCCAGGTGCAGGACTGCTGCATTCTGTAACATAAGAGCTATGGTACTGAAACACTTCTCTCCTTCAATTTAACTTACTAGTCTGCAGAAAAAAGAGGATTTGAATTTTGTTGTTGCTGCTCTGGTTGGTTTCTTTTTAAAGTGCAGCAAATACTGCAGCCATGATGGTAACCGTGAGAAGGATAAAGCAGGTTACTTTTCAAAGAATATAAACTCTCTAAAAAAAAAAAAATCACTAAACTGTGAGCTGGTACCAAAAGTGAGAACCTAACTTGAATCTACCTTATTCTTGCTGCTCTATTAACTTTTCCTCACAATACACGTATTAACAGGAAAATCTAAAAAGCTAAACTAAAATGTAAAATATTTCCCCAAAAACCTTCTAGATAGCAAAAAGAAGATAATATTAAAAGTTAACATTTCTTTTTAGTTAAACCCCACAACACTGGCTAAGAGAACCAGTTAAATTGGACATAAGGACAATTAGTCGACAAACATTTCATATCCATGTGTATGGCACTATATTTAGTGCTCTGGGGGAGTTACAAAATGAGATGGCACAGTCACGGCTAAAAAAAAAAAGCGAAGATTCTACTGTAGGCCAGAGCTGAAGACTGACACCCAAGAGCAGTGGGTCTGGAAGGCTGCAGCTGTGCACCCTGCCTGTTGGCATCTCTTTCCTTTCACATAATTGTGTCATATAAAGAAAGAGCCCCTCCCATGATCCCGGTGAACCTCTTTAACCCCTCTGATCTCAAAGAAAAGAATATATATGGCAAGTAATTAGCAATTACTAGCTATGTGTTGACTCCCAACTATTAAGGTTAACCAGCCTTACTTCATCTTACAGTGATAAGCACTGACCAAGGCCCTGAGACACAAGGGTGAGGAAGTCACAAGCCTATCCTCAAATGCCCAAATGCTAGTGGGGGAGACAGCCAATGTGGGGTAAGGACGGCTGCAGTCTGTGGGGGCCCATAGGATACAAAGGAGCACTTGGGAGGAGCTACTGCCAGCTTTCAATCTGGGAGGGAAATCTAATTTCTGTTTGAGATTTAGCTTGTCACATAATCAAAACAAAAAGTCACTGGAGTAATCACAGATAAAAGTGAGGCATGCACAGCCCTAACTCATATGCAAATTTTTTTAAAGTTACCAAATTACAACAAAGCAAGTATAGGCATTTAACAGATAATTCATTTTCTTCAATCAAGAATTCTCCAATTTTAGCCTGTGAAAATCAGAAACATTATTAATTGAATTACCAAAAATACAGGTGAACATTCCAATAAGGGGCACAGCTCCAAAGGTCTGCTCTCTAAGAAGTATGTTGGACCCATCCTGGGCTGACAGCTGAGATACACCTTCACATACCAAATCTCACATGGTTCTTGTCATACTCCCTGTGATAATTATTTACATTTACTTTGGGTCTTAGAAGGCTTCAATAATTTGTCTGAGACCACACTGCAAAAAAGTAACAGCTTATTCTTGCCCAGTGGTCCCCAGGGAAGAAGATCAGGTCCTGGGTGGTTGTGCTAAAAGCTCTGAATTCATTTTTTCTTTTTTTTATTTAAATCATAGCTGTGTACATTGATATGATCATGGGGTGCATTCGTTTTTTCATCTGCACCTCAGGAATAGCTACACAGTTCCAACAGTTACCAGAATCTCCCCTATGCAGATGGGGACTAGGAATTTAAAAATTCCATAATTTGCCCAGGTCACATAGCTAATAAGCTGGATGTGAACACATACTTGCTTGATCCACACTTCCCATCCCAGTGAGCTTTCCACGTGGTGCTGGAGACACAAAGGAATAAAAGGAACACCCATGGTATACAGGCAGGGTGGGCCATGAGAGGAACTTACTCTGTAGCAGTTCACTGGTCAGGTTCAAGATTTCCTTCGGTGACACAGTTGCTGTAGCACCAGTACCTGATTTCTGGGTTTTTACTCGACTCTTCTTACCCATTTTCTGACTACACAGAAGAAAAAGAAAAGACAAAGAGAAAAAAATTACATTACCAAAGAACAAAATCAAGTAATAAGATGCTAAGATCTTACCTCACAAGAAATGTGTGACATTAGTATTTAGAAGCTGTCTAATTTTTTAAAAAATCTGCTTTGCAGTCTCTGGAAGAAAAATTATTGCTTTTTGCCCACAAAACCTACAGTGGAAGCAAATTACTCTAGAATTTCTTTAAATTACACAAGATTTTACTATGTTTCTCTTATTACCACAGAGATAAAAGTTAGGTACACATCCTACACAAACAAACAAAGGAGCACAAAGCCCTTTTTATAAAATGCCAATGGATCAAACTCTGCTTTTGGTCTTCCCTGAGAACTCACTGGTCAGAAGCTCCATGGAGAACCTCATCGTGTGGTTTGTTACTCATCCTACATATTCCTTCCTCACTTTGTTCTAAAAGACTCATTTCCCATTAACTGTATCATAAGTGACTTAAAAAACTTTCTGGACAAATGCTGAAGACATATTGGAGTTCAAAGAAACTTTATAGAACTAATCTAATTTCTAAATTTTATTCCATGGAAAATCTCAAGTGCCTTGCCCATGGTTTCACATTAAGTCCATGGCTGACCCAAGACTTGAACAAGGTCTCCCATCACCTTCTAGCCCAGAACTTCGATCATCCACAGGTCCAGTATTGAGAAACACATGAGAAATTTTATTTCACAAGCATAAGACACAGTGTGACACAGGACACGCCAGTGTCCTTCTGGGTAAAAACGTCTATGTTTGTCCGAAAATGTTTTACAACAATAAATCTTGAAGAAAGTAAGGGACTTGAACGTGTGAAAGGCAGGGAAATTCAAAGACAAGGAAAGACAAGTCTAAGAAAAGCACAAGGCCAGGGCAGTGAGGAAAGGCCCCTGGCTGGGCCTAGTAAGGTGCCATTGAAAGGGGGCAAGAATTGAGGTCTGAGGAGTCCAGTTTTAATTCTCTGGAGAGAAGGCATTAGGACAATGATCCAGGAATATGGAGAATGTCCAGCCAAGAAACTAGTGGAGCAATGAGTAACAAACCACACGATGATGTCCTCCATGGAGCCCTTGACTTAATCCCAAGGGAGAACTAAAAGCATACTTTGATCCATTTGCTTTTTACAAAAAAAACTGATGACTGGCTGGGTATGGTGGCTAACATCTGTAATCCTAACATTTTGGAAGGCCGAGGTGGAACACTGGCTTCAAACCAGGAATTTGAGGCCAGCTTGGGTAACACAATAAAACCCTGTGTCTACAAAAAAAAAAAAGAAGAAGAAGAAGAAGAAAGAAAGAAAAGAAAACTGAGCTGGACCTAATTGTATGCCCCTGTAGTCTCAGCTACTTGGGAGGCTGAGGAAGGAGTATCACCTGAGGCCAAGAGTTTAAGTTTGAGGTTGCAGTGAGATACGATGATGCCACTGCACTCTAACCCAGGCAGCAGAGCAAGACCTCGTCTCAAAAAAAAAAAAAAAGAAAGAAAGAAAGAAATGACTGCTGTACTGTGGAGAACTGTGTGAGGCAAAAGTTTAAAATGCATATTCTTTTTTTTTTTTTTTAATTAAATCATAGCTGTGTACATTAATGTGATCATGGGGTACCATACACTGGTTTCATAGACCGTTTGACACATTTTCATCACACTGGTTGACATAGCCTTCCTGGCATTTTCTTAGTTATTGTGTTAAGACATTTACTTTCCACATTTACTAAGTTTAACATAAACCCTTGTAAGATGCACCGCAGGTTTACACCCTCTGCCCACCTCTCCTCTCCCTCCCCTCCCTTTCCCCCTTCCCCCTATTCTTAGGTTGTAACTGGGTTATAGTTTTCATGTGAAAGCCATAAATTAGTTTCATAGTAGGGCTGAGTACATTGGATACTTTTTCTTCCATTCTTGAGATACTTTACTAAGAAGAATATGTTCCAGCTCCATCCA